>PVKP010032900.1:0-25526 GCA_004027715.1 Plecturocebus donacophilus | reverse complement strand
CTACCGTCAACTATTCTTCACATGAGGCTGACAGTACAATTTATGTACAACCTCAGTGGAATGAAAAAATCAGTTAACCCCAGAAACTTCTAGAAATTCCAGACTCCAGCCATGGTGGCAAAATCAGGCCAGCCATGGAAATATTTTGGAAAGAATCTCTTTACTGGCATTCTTATATAATAATAATTATTTTTAAATTCCAATTGCACTAACCAGTGAGAATCTAGTTAGAGAAGATGTCTTTAATTATAATGAACAAGCTGTCTGGAACATTCCCAGAAGGGTCCAATTAGTTTTGATGAGCTGATGAAACCATTCATCTCTACCTGGGTCCTCTCTACTGGTCCCCAGTTGCTGTACCCAGGACACGGGCTGATTCCCAAAGGAAGGGTTAGTGCTCATCTGTCTAGTGTGGATGATCATTCCTTATTCAGATGGTTATTTTCCTCCCAATAATGGATACCATAGCATTGGTTTGCCTATTTTGCCTTTTGTACTATGATCTAAATGAACGCCTCCATTCACTGACACAGAAAACAATGCAAACCAAATTAGCAAACAGCTGACATGCTATTGAAAAAGAAAGGAAAATATTTCTTTTTTAGCCTAAAAGTGACCCAAAAGATAAGATACCTAACATAAGTAATACCTTCTTTGGAAAAATCTTCAGTGTAAGTATACATTTAAATAAATGTTTATATTGCTAAGTCTTAGCAAATTTTGATTCTTCAAATCAGTTTTCATATATACCACAAATTTCCAAGCTATTGAAATTGCAGTTTGATTTTCTCTATATCATTTTCTGTGGAATATATCTCCACAGAAATATTACCACAGATAATCCTAATATAAGCTGAATATATAATGTGAAGCCTTAAGTGTACCAACTTATTCTAAAAATAATTATTTGCAATAGGCACTTTATCTTATAAGAAAATAAATAGTACTTGAATACTTGTTAAAGTATTCATAAGTAAATGCTCGTGAGTTTCCCTAATGCTATGCTGAAGAGAATAACATGACCCCCATAAAGTTAAAGAATAACCAATTAACTCAAGAGAATTCTCAGAAGTTACAGCAACTGCCACTAACCAAGCAGTGGGAAAAAAATTTAAGTATTTGGGGATTGTTGGTCTTTTCTTTTGTATTCTTTCTTAACTTACTACACCATGCTTAGATTTCACCATTGTCATTTTTTGTTTTACTTTCCCAAATGAGATTTTGCTACCAAGCGTATCTAGGCAGTGGAATGTAGATTTTCCACTAGGAATGCAGAGCAGCTGACAGCGTGTACACAACAATGTAAGATGAAAGTGAGCAATGCTGAGTATGCCGCAGGCAGCCCAGCAGGCGGGTGGAGCTTCCACCTGCAAGGAAATAAGTCACCTAGCCCCAGGATTCCCACTGGAGAATGTGCCAACTGTACATAATCTACATTCAGTCCTTCAGAAATACTAAGAAAGCTGTGAACCCATCAACAGATGGCAAGAAAAGGGAAGCTAACATTTTTAGCAGATTTTAGTTTTTTACCCACAATGTGCTGGCTTTGTGATCTCTTCAGAGGATTCAGCAGAGGAGGGAGGACAGATGGGGTCCCCACACACACTGAGCTTACAGGGATGACGGACAGTAAAGGGGTAAAGGAAAGAATAAGGTGGCACAGCTTATTCAGGAGCACTGGACTGGGAGGCAACTCCTCCTCCCCCTAGAAGCACAGCTCCTCACTGAATTTCCGGAGGCATCATTTCACCAACCCGGGTGACTTCTCTACTCAGCTACAGGACGAAGGTAATGCATTTCAGCAATCTCTCCAAGGTCTCACATTCTCCAAAAATACTAAAGTATCATTAAAATGCAAGTTATTTTGAACAAAAATAGAGCTTTTAAAATTAAACTATTAAAAATATGAGCCAGGCATGGTGGCTCATGCCTGTAATCCCAGCAGTTTGGGAGGCCAAGGTAGAAGAATCACTTGAGGCCCAGAATTTGGGATCAGTCTGGGCAACACAGTTAGATTTTGTTTCTAAAAAGATTTAAAATGACCTAGGTGTGGTGACACATGCTTGTAATCCCAGCTACTCAGGAGGCTGAGGTGGGAGGATTGCCTGAGCCTAGGCGTTCAAGGTTGAAATGAGCTATGATCATGCTACTGTACACATTCCAGTCTGGGCAAGAGAGCAAGGCCTTCTCTCAAAAAAAAAAAAAATTGCTAAGGCAATAAGAATCTCTAGAATGGAACAAATCATCATTATGCAAATCAATGGAATCTAATATTGAAATCTTCTTATAACTGTTTATAAAATTAACATTTACTAGGTCAGCTAGGTTTTTAATAAAATCATCTATAAACTTCAGTTTCAATTGCTTACTAGACGCCACATTTCACAAGGCAAATGTGATAGTAATTAAATTTGAATAAGTGTCAGTGTTGGAAAAAGTCCGGAAGATCAGAAACACTTCCTAACATGGTCACAACTATTCGGCACGCGAACAAAGCTGCTCCTAACTCACGTTGTTCTAAGTGGTTTCCAAGTAGAGAAATGTGTCCTGTCCTTAACCAAAACTGATATACTAGTGCTAACTGCTTGATACTGATCTATCCTTCTTCTTCTTTTTTCTTTTTTCCAAAAGAAATATATCGGCTGGGTGCAGTGGCTCACGCCTGTAATCCCAACACTTTGAGAGGCTGAGGTGGGTGGATTACCTGATCAGAGTTTGAGACCAGCCTGGCCAACATGGTGAAATCCCGTCTCTACTAAAAATACAAAAATTAGCCGGGCATGGTGGTGCATGCCTATAATCCCAGCTACTAAGGGGGCTGAGGCAGAAGAGTGGCTTCAACCTGGGAGACAGAGATTGCAGTGAGCTGAGATCATGCCACTGCACTCTGCACTCCAGCCGGGCAACAGAGCGAGACTCTGTCTCAAAAAAAAAAAAAAAAAAAAGAAATATATTTTTCTGGAATAGGACTAAAAGCTAAATTTAAGAATCTGATTAATTAACTGATTTATTAATCTGAATACTTAATCAATTTAATTAACATCAAATTAATCCAGCCTCAGCAGTTCATATTCATTTTTCCCTCTGTTTATAATAGCCATACCTCTCTGATAGATATACTAGTGAAATACATTTTGATTTCCAGAAACACACTTAAAGGCCAATGTTCCAGGATGGAAAATGATATTGATCTATGCTGATTTTTTTTTCAAATAACCAGCCCCATAAATAGTCCCAGATAACACGTTTCTGCCACTCTTTAGTGAAGCACCCACGCCTAAGGAACTTCCTAGAATCAAGTCATCCACACCAACCATCAGCCTTTACTGCAGGGGTCGAGGACATTTGAAGAACCCCAGTGCAGAGAAGAAAGCCTTCCATACATGATTCTTCCCTTACAAAGGAAGAGACAGGCCCTAAGATGCACCCAACATTCTCAAATCTGAAGCTGTCTATAGTAAATCCTCTATGTACCTCATAGTTTATTTCCTGTCCACAGAGAGGGCTCATTCATTCAATGACATCTAATGGTTATCTACTGTGTGATGTGATGGGCACTGGACTAAGTGTTGAATATTTATTGATAAATAAAATAGTTAAGACCCCTGCCTTCACGAAACCCACAAAATAATACAGAGGATTAGCGATACACAAAAAAATAAGAAATCAAAACAAAAAAATACATAATCACAAACTATGAAAAGTGCTCTGAAGAAAATTAGCTAGTCACAGGATAAGACAGAGATGTCCAAAACCTCTGAAGAAAGAAAACTGGGCATGTCTTGGGAGCGGAAAAGAGCTGGAGTAGCTGGAGTGCAGTAGGTAAGAGGAGAGAGGGTCAGGCTGGCAGACGCAATGCAGGGCCTCCTATCGCAAGGAAAGAAGGCTGGGTTTCAGCCGAGGCAGTAGACTCCACCACAGAGTTCTACAACATCACTCCAACTGCCATATGGAGAAGAGAC
The DNA here is from genome assembly GCA_004027715.1 of Plecturocebus donacophilus. Lineage (NCBI taxonomy): Eukaryota > Metazoa > Chordata > Mammalia > Primates > Pitheciidae > Plecturocebus > Plecturocebus donacophilus. The sequence goes on along the minus strand of PVKP010032900.1, from coordinate 21,564 downwards.
TGCACAGAGCCAGACTGGAAGCAAGGTGACCAAAAAGGAGGCTGCTGAGTTACCCAAGTCAGAGATGGTGGTAGCTTTTCCTAGGGGATGACTGAGGAAAAAAAGAAAAGTGGGTAAAGCCTAGATATATGTTAGCAGCAGAAGCTGGAACTTGCTGACAGAAGATGGTAGCTAGTAAAGAGGAGACCTGGGGCAGTCGGATGCACAATGATGCTGTCGACTGTGACAGAGAAGAGCATTTGCACTGGCTGTGGACCCAGAGTTCAGTCTTGGACATTATGTCTGAGATGCCTGTGAGACCTCCAAATAGAGGTGCCATTCATGCAGGCAGGCTGGGGCTCCATGAAGTCAGGCCTAGCGATACAAATGTGGGAGTAATCCGCATGTTGATCATATTTAAAATCATGAACATGAAAGCACTCAGCAAGGAAGGGAGCAGAAAGCAAAGAAACTAGTTCCGGACCAAGCTTTGGGGTTGGATAATGGAGGAGAAAAAAATTCCAGAGGACTTGGCTGGGCGTGGTGGCTCACGCCTGTAATCCTAGCACTTTGGGAGGCTGAGGTGGGTGGATCATCTGAGGTCAAGAGTTCAAGACCAGTCTGGCCAACATGGTGAAACCTCATCTTTAAAAAAAAAAAAAAAAATTCCAGAGGACTCAGGAGAAAAGTGGACAGGGAGGTAGGAGAGTGCAATGGTAAGGGGTAAACCAAGAGAGTTCAGTGCTTCAGAAGCTAAGAGAGAAGGATCAGCCACGTGGACTGCCACTGAGGGAAAGATTACGATAAACGAGTAAGAAACAAATGCCTAAATACTGCCAAATTCAGAGTACTTTAAGAAAATCTAAAGTTTTACATATCGTTCAGGTCGTTCAACAACCATTTATCCAATACTAAGCAATTTGAGGCAAAACGACCTTACTGATAACATTTTAAATTAATATACTCTGTAGAATTATGTATTCAGAGGCATAAAATGTATTACATCCTTCGACACTGACTTTCTCTGTCAGATTTATCCTGATAAAATAATTCAGATGTGGAAAAAAGGTACATACTTAAAGATGTTAACTCACATGGCTTCAGTACTCCTCATAAAAAAAAAAAAGATGTTGAGTCAAACAATGAAAATTATCTAAATACAACTGAATTAAGTAATTTATGACATCTGCTCAATAAAACAGTATATATTGCTATCCTGAATGATGACAAAGACTATGCAAGTATGAAAAATATGAGAAAAATAATAAGAAAAGCTTTGTATAAAATACTCTATGATTACAACCCTGTATGTACATGTGTACATACAGACACACATTTGACTTCGTAAAAATAAAAAGTTATTTTTCCATGGTAAAAACACTACATATATATATACACATACAAGCATACATCTGTATGTACAGATATACGTATGGAGAAAAACTGGAAGAAAATTTTAAAAAATGAAAACCAATTCTTTTAATGATAGACTTAGGGACAATATCTTTTTCATTAAAAAAAATTATACTTATTCTAAACTATTTTTTGATAACTTTTAAACTACCATTTTAAAAATTAATTTTAGCAGGGCAGTACTTGTGCATAGACAAATAGATCAGAGGAATAGACTAGAAAGCCCAGAAATAGCTAAAGGAAGTACATATGAAAATTTAGTACATGATAAAGTTGGCATTTCAAATCACTGGAGCGAAGATGAACATTCAATAAATGGCTCTGGGACAGTGGGGTAGCCTAGACATCTCTGGAAAAAGATAAAATTTGATCCATATCTTATACTACAGACAAGAGTGAACTCCAAATGGAATAGTAATATAAAAGTACAAAGTGAAATCACACAAGTACTAAAAGAAAACATGGGTGAATTCCACTTTAGCCTTGGTATAGAGAAGGACTTTCTAATTATGACTCCAAATCCAGAGGCAATAAGCTGGATAAATTTGACTCCACAAAAACAAAAAATCATTTTTCCAAGACACAAAAAGTACCATAAGCAAAGTCATAAGACAATTGACAAACTAGGAGAAAATATTCACAACCTATACCAGAGATAAAGGATTAATATCTTTAATATATAAAGAACTCTTTATACAAATAGAAAAACTCTTTATACTCTGATAGAAAAAACTGAAGGATAAGAACAGGTAATTCACTTTTTAAAATAAATCTAAAAATTGATCTTTAAACACACAAAATCTTCAAATTTATAACTAGATAAATGTAAATGAGGACAACACCAACTAGATTTCTCAACTATTAGACGGTAAACAATTAAAAGGTAAGGCAACATATTTGTTTTTTAAGACAGTAGAAACAGACACCCCAGGTACTGATGGCAGGAACACAAACTGGTACAAAGCCCCAAGAGGAGAATTTAGCCATGTCTAACAAAACTACGTGTTCTGCATCTCCTGGCACAGCAATGCCACTTCTGTAAACCTACTCTAAATATCTATCTCCAATAAACAAGACAAAAATACATAATCACGATTCTACTCATCGTAGTATTATTTACAGTTGCAAAATATCAGAAACAACCTCGATGCCGATGCATAGGAGAGTGGTTAAATACAGCACGTCCCCACGGTGGAGGGCTCTGAAGCTGCAGGAAGGAGCGAGAAATATCTGCACATACCAATATGGAGAGATTTCCAAGATACACTAGGTTGTTTGTTCTTGCTGTTGTTCATTTTTTTCAGTTGCTTTTTGTATAAATGTAAGGGACACTAGTGCATTTTTGTTACATGGATATACTGCAGAGTGGTGAAGTTTGGACTTGTAGAGTATCCATCACTGGAATAATGTACACTATATCCATTAAGAAATTTCTCATCACTCAGCCCTTCTGCTCCAGCAGCCTTCTGAGTCTCTAATGTCTCTCATTCCACATTCTATGTCCATATGTACACATTAGTTATGGGGATATGCAGTATTTGTCTTCCTGTGTCTAAGTAGTTTCACTTAAGATAACGGCCTCCAGTGACATCCATGTTTCTGCAAAAGACATAATTTCATTCTTTTTAACAGCTGAATAGTATTCCATTGTGTATGTGTGTGTCTGTGTGTGTGTGTGTGTGTGTGTGTGTGTGTGTGTGTATCACATTTTCTTTATCCAGTTATCTGTTGATGGACACTTAGGTTGAGTCAATATCTCTGCCATTGCGAATACTGCTGAGATAAACATGAGTGCAGTTATCTTTTTGATATAATGATTTATTTTCCTCTGGGTAGATACCCAGTAGTGAGACTGCTAGACTGAACGGTAGTTCTATTTTTAGTTCTTTGAGAAATCTCCATACTATCTTCTATAGCAGTTGTGCTAATTTACATTCCCACAAACAGTGTATAAGTATTTCCTTTTCTCTTGCCAACATTTGTTGTTTTTTGACTTTTTAATAATAGCCATTCTGACTGGTAGAAGATGATATTTCATTGTAGTTTTAATGTGCATTTCTCTGATGATTAGTGATGTTGAGCAGTTTTTGATATGCTTTTGTATCTTTTGAAAAATGTCTATTCTTTTTCCCCACTTTTAAATTATTTGTGGATTTTTTGTTGTCGTTGCGTTGAGTTCCTTGTAAATTTGGATACTAGCCACTGTGGGATGCACAGTTTGCAAATATTTTCTCCCATTCTGCAGGTTGTCTGTTTACTTTGCTGATTATTTCTTTTGCTGTGTAGAAGCTTTTTAATTTAATTAAGTCCCGTTGTCTATCTTTGTTTTTTTTTGTTTTGTTTGTCTTTTCTCTGGTCCTTGATTCAGAATATTTTTGTTTTTGTTGCTTGTGCTTTTCAGGTCTTAGTCATGAATTCTTTGCCTAGACAAATGTCCAGGAGAGATTTTTCCCAGGACATTTTGTTAAGTGAAATACAGAAACGTGCCAATGGATATCAACAATATGTTACCCTTCATATAGGTAAGAAGGGAATATTTTAAAATGTATACATATATCTGCTCATTTGTGAAAAAGGATAGGATAAGGACAGGAAGGATAAACCAGACTCTAAGGAGCATGGTTTCCTACAGAGAATGAAGCGGAAGTAAGTAGAAGTAATGGGGGCTGGGCACAGTGGCTCACACCTGTAATCCCAGCGCTTTGGGAGGCCGAGTGGGCAAATCACAAGGTCAAAAGTTCAAGACCAGCCTGGCCAATATGGTGAAATCCCATCTCTACCTAAAAATGCAAAAATTAGCTGGGCGTGGTGGCGGGTGCCTATAGTCCCAGCCACATGCGAGGCTGAGGCAAGAGAATCACTTGAACCCGGGAGGCAGAGGTTGCCATGACCTGAGATCACGCCACTGCACTCCAGCCTGGGTGACGAAGTGAGACTCCGTCTCAAAAAAAAAAAAAAAAAGGAAGTAATGGGTAGCATGTGGGTAGAAACTGAGTAGCAGAGATGGAGGCAGAGGAGCAGCACTTCTCTCAGAACACATTTTGTATAGCTTATGACTTTCAGGACCATTGCAAATAATTAATACCCACCAAAATATAGAAGGAACACAAAATAGAAAGATACAGTAACAAATGAACCGAACTGTATTACAAATCAATAAGTGAATGAGGATGGAAGAAAACTAACCCAAAGAGCTTGGGGAAATGATATTCTTACTGCATACTGAAGTCCAAGGACAAAAAGAGCTATACACAGATACTGTACCTTAGTCAATTAAATGCTTCTCATAAGAGAATAGGTTAGCAATTCTAAAACTATTTTGTATGTACATTAAAATTAAACCAATACAAAAAACGTAATGTGGAAAATGAGAGTAGGATTTCCTACTATTACAGAAAGAAATTACAAATAAGGAACGGGGGCAGACTAGAATAAATCCCAGGTGCTGGAGTGGAACTGGAGGTATCAGTACAAACTCAGTTTTTTGTTTTCTGGGATTTTGGGGGGTATTTTTGAGACAGAATCTCATTCTGTCACACAGGCTGAAGTGCAGTGGTGCAACCTTGGCTCACTGCAGCCTCTGCCTCCCAGGTTCAAGCAAGTCTCCTGCCTCAGCCTCCCGAGGATAGCTGGGACTACAGGCACCTGCCACCACACCTGGCTGATTTTTGTGTTTTTAATAGAGATGGTGTTTCACCATGTTGGCTAGGCTGGCCTCATATAATACTGGTTATATTACTCACCAGTAATATAACGTAAGCATCATGTACTGCAAGGACAAATACAAATTAAAAATAAGAGGCATAATTCTAAAAATAAGAGAATTTTTAGATTCTCCCCTCCTTTTTCTCAGAGCATTTACTTCAGAAAACGAGAGTCAAAGCACTTTGTCCTCTCTGTGAAATACGTATAATGTTTTTAAACACTAGATAGGCCTTTTGTCAACTTTATGACCCAGGAATGTCCTGCTCAAGGACCTAGCAGTCATCTCTTTGATATGTAAACAGCAAAAGAGATATCACTGCTATTTCCCAGTCTTTGTGGGAGGATAGGATCCTAACTTTGCTGGGTAGGAGCCTAACTTCCTGTCATAAAGATATGAGGTGTTTGTTTTTGCTCTGGATAAAAACAAATTAGCTAATATAAATGGTCACCCCAAATACCAGGTAAAGTTACAATGAATGAATGATGTGTGACAAATGGTGCTGTCGAGTCCTCTTACTTGAAGACTAGTTTTGTTTACCTTGAAAACGTGTGTAATGGATGGCCTCTACTTGGCTTTCTAAAAAGGTGAGATTTCTTTTTGTCTTCGCAATCGTTTCATGGACTGCCTGTGATGGCTATCATATTCTGATTTAATGCTTATGTAATAAGAAAAGTTTTCTTTCTCTACTACCTTTTGTGGAGAGAATTTCTGAATTGGGAAAAGACCCTTCTTTCAATTATGTTTCCACAGCAGTATCTTCTAATACAACGCGCTGAACAGGGAACATCATTTCCTGGTATTCTTGCTCCCTGAGGACTAAGCTCTGATTTTTTCTCTTTCCCAAATTCCTATATAAGGGGTCTGGGGAGTCATGCCCTACAAATCATAAATTCTCATCAGATGGGTTTTATTTGACCCTGTATGTGGCATCTTACTTTCCAATCTGACTCTGGCATAACAAGGAAGAAAATCAAAATGTTTTACCCCAAAATATATTCCTTGCCATACCTTGAAATTGCTCTGCAAAGTCTCTTGTGGGAAAAATCCACATTCTATAGGAATCTCCTTTTCCCTTTGTTTTCCTTCCTTTCTTTCCAGATCCAGGAGATAATCAACTAAGCGCCAGGAACACTTTTAAGTCCAATAAGAAACAATTTACAACCTGTTCTCTCTGAAGTCTGCTATCTGAGAGCTTCCTCTGCACAATAAAACTAGGTCCCCACAATCCTTTTTCTTTAACCTGAACATTCCTTTCTATAGATCCCAGGTCTTTAGACAAACAAAATTGTATCAATTTTAATGTCCTAGCATTGGTAACTAGGCTATGGTCATGTAGGACATTAACAAAGGAACGGGGTGAAGTAAGGAATATAAAGAATTCTCTGTAAGTTTGTCTACTTTTTTCTAAAACCACTTCAAAGTAAAAAGTTAAATTAATATGACGTTTAATACACCTTAATGTAAATAAGAGATCTACTACATAAGAGGCCTCTCCCTGTCTTCATCTCCCTCCATCTTATCCCAACAATCAAGCACAACTATGTGCTTACAATGTGATAAAACTACCGTGTGAGGCAATCAGCAGCAGTACCCATCTGTAACTAGACTACATTTAAGCACTTAAGCATAAACTTCCATCATTTGATGACATTGGGTTTTATTTTCGATTCAAAGAAATGTGATCCTCTATTGCTTTGTGAAGCAAGTTGAAAAGGACAACAAAAAATACTCAAGCTAAATTTAACACCAAAGTAATTATTTCTTGTACCACTAAGACAGAGGAGAAAGTACAGTTATCCCTTGAAGATCAGTCATGGGTTTTGTCACTAATATTCAGAGGGGGTTCTTTTCTCACATACCAAGCTTATTAGCTCAGAACAGTGAGAAACAATGGCTTGTACTTAACCAGTGAACCTAGCTTAATTGGAAAAATATTTGCATTCCCTAAGGGTAGAGATAGGTCAAAAGAACCCCACTTCCATCAAAACTGCACCACCCAGGAGGTCAAAGCACCTGATGTAGATACAGAAGAATGCTCAAGGTTCAGTGAGTTTTTTTCTCAAAAACTGTAAGAAGCTCTCAAAAAGTAACAGTTGAAAAGTGTCCACGGCCCACTCCCTTACCTAACCAGCCCACTGTGAGCTAATCTCTATCCTACCAGAATGAAACACCTTCACCTAAGAAAGGAAAATGAATGAGAGTGAAATTGTTTTAAGAAAAACACAGAAAGAAATAAAATCTGTATTTGGTCCATGCAGATCTGCAGAACTGTGTGTGTTAACAATATTAACATTGTTAATACACGTTAGCAAAAAAAAAAAAAAAAAATCAAACTCTGTTCCCTTTGTCTCATCTTTTTCATATTTTGCCTCCTTCTCTACCTGGATTGTTTGAGTGAGGGTAGCTCATCAAAGACCCATGACATTTTAGGGCCAGGCACAGTGGTTCACACCTGTAATCCCAACACTGTGGGGAACCAAAGCTGAAGGATGGCTTGAGGACAGGAGTTCAAAAACAGCCCAAGTGACATAGCAGACCCTATCTGTACAAAAAGTTAAAAATTTAACCAGGCATAGTGGCTTGTGCCTATAATTCCAGCTAATGGGGAAGGTGAGGTCAGAGGAAAACTTGAACCCAGGTGTTCAAGGCCACAGCAAGCTATGATTGTGCCACTGCACTCCAGCCTGGATGACAGAGCAAGAACTTGTCTAAAAATTTTTTTTAATTTTTCAAAAAGAAAGAGAGAGAACTATGACACCTTGGCATCTAAAATAGTTCTGAGGAAGAAGACCCAGCCATCTGGGATCACCGCCCCCTTGACCTCCACACTGCATTTCAGTAGAAGAAAAGGTTGGCCTACTGGTGCCTCCTAAATCACCTTCTTATAGACAGCAGGCGTGGTATGGGGGAATCTCTCCAGAAGACATTGTTTTTACTTAACCAACATCAAACCCCCACCCCATTCCTCCATCTGGAGACCAGAACCCTTTCACATATAATTCCTAAAACTGTAAACCCAAGACTCTTTCACTTGTAATTTCTAAGGCTGTAAATCTAAGATCCTTTCACGTGTAATATTTAGACTGTAAGCCTGTATAAAGGCAGAGCTTCTCTTTGTTAGGAGAGCTTGGTCGTTTAGACGAAGCATAAAGCCTCACTCCTGGGGCCGTAATAACAAACACCTCTTCCTTCCTAGTTCGGTGTCCGAGAGGTCTGTTTCTCACAGCCGATCCTGCATCAGTTCAACTACATCAAAGACAACACAAGACGTAGAGGAAAGGAATTCACATTAAGTGCAATTAAGAGTAAGGCCATGTTTATCTAACTCTCAGTCTGCTGCCTATCACAGGGAATGCCTTGGAATCAGGGGTTCCCTGAAGAGGACCCCTCCTCTTGGAATAATCCAAAACCAGAATCTCCAGAGCCATGTGGTCCAAACTCGAACGTCCCATCTAGGAGTGAGAGAGCAAGACATCTACTTCCTCACATTTCTCCTCAGTTCTCAAATAAAAGTGCTCTCTTACATTTGCCATCTTTATTCTGTGAACAGTTTTTGTGCTACAGTAAGTAAGCAAATCATGAGGTCCTCTGGGTGATAGAAAAATCAGCATGGAATATAAGTTATTGTGCCAGCAATAGAAAATGTGAGAGGCTTGAAGCCTCAATCAACTTATTCCTTAAAGAATAACTTAGATCTTGCTTTCCATGGGTAAAGACAAGTGAGGGTTATTATCTTCTCTAAGAAGTTAAACATCCCTCATATGCTTGAAGACGTCACAAGGGAGACCTGGTAACCCCGTTTCTGTGAGGTTGTACCTCAAAGAAGAATCGAAGATTTCAGTCACATTAGTGAAACCATGTTCTGAGTCCCGAAGTTTTCAGCAAATGTATTGCACAAAATTTTCTGCAATTTCAAGGCACATTTAGCAGGTGCAATGAGCTTTCATTATGTTTTAATATAACATACTAGAGAAAATCCAGAACATTCTTCTCACTCTTTTCTTCATCACATTCACATCTCAGCCTACAGAGCAGAGTTTATTCCTTAATACAATACCAAGGCCTGTTTCTAAAAAATAAGTATTATACATGTCAATAAGAAATAAGTCACATTTATTTTACCATGTCTCTGGTTTTTAAGTAAAATTACAAAGTCAGGAAGCTGGTTTTCAGTGTTACAGCCTCTCTATTCTTACTATCATAATACTTACTTGCTATTATTTCAGGTCTTCCTTCACCACACCCAAGTTGAACACTAGACCACAAACTACTATCATTTTTCTTTATTACCAACATACGTAGGAATATAGCATTAAAATTATTGATCAAGTTTCATGCAAAATTCCAAAACCAAAAAAAGAAAGAGAGGAAGAAAGAAAAGAGAGGACAAAAAAAAAAAATGGAGAAAAATAAAGAAAGGAAAGAAAGAGGAAGGGAGGGAGAGGGAGAGGGAAGCCTGTCCTGGTGGTCAACTGGGGCAACAGATGAAGCATAAGTTTCCTACACATCATTTGCAATCTTGTAGGTAGCCAGACCTATACCAAATTTGCGATTCTCCCAGGTGATGGAGAAGAGAAGGACTATAAATAATCAAACCATTGGCTAGTCCAAAAGTCATTTAAAATTAAAATCATTAAATCAGACCTTTTCATTTTGTCGGGATACTTACCACCTCTCTTTTTGACTCAAGCTAATGTTAAAATGAGTCTTCATTTTTAGAATATACCAACCGATGGAAGGACCCCACCCCCTCGTAGTTCCCAGGATAGCAGAAAATTAGTCAACATTTTAAAATTTACTATAGATGATTCATAAAATTAAAAATCACACAAAGCATGTTAAGAGCTGGGTGATATATACATTAACTATAAAGAAAGCAGATATACAAAGGAAGCCAACATTTATCTAACAGAAGAAAAACACCTTCATTTGTATCAATAGAAAGCATGTATGATGACCGGGCGTGGTGGCTCATGCCTGTAATCACAGCACTTTGGGAGGCCGAGGCAAGTAGATCGCTCAAGTCCAGAAGCTGAAGACCGGCCTGGGCAACAAGGCAAAAACCCATCTCTACTGAAAATACAAACAGTTGGCCAGGTGTTATGTGCATGTCTGCAGTGCCAGCCACTCAGGTGGCTGAAACAGGAGGATTGCTTGAGCCCAAGAGACCGAGGCTGAACTGAGCCTTGATCATGCTACTGCACTCCAGCCTGGGTCACAGAGCAAGGCGCTGTCTCAGAAAAAAAAAGGTATGAAGAATTTTCATTTACATCCTCATTTAACCCACACCATACTGTGTTCTACTTGCAGTATTTGCTGACTACTGTGTCTCCCCAGATAGACAGGCCCACTGTGAGCCCAAGGATTGTGTTCTATCATAATCTCATTCCTTCGGCACAGCTCAGCACCTGGCAAATTGGAGGTAACAGACGACTATGGATCCCTCTGTATGCATGAGCAAGTCTGTCAGGGTACCGGGACTATCAAAACTTACAGTTAACTGGATAGTACGTATTTGATGAGGTGAACTGAATTACAAGCAAACCTAGGTTAGGCCAAGTGTAGCTTTCGTCACCAATTCACAGTTAAGGAAACTGAGGCCACGGGCAACCCAGCCAGGACTTTTGACTATAGACGCTGAGATCTTTCTCCTTCACATAAGCATTTTATTTTTAATTGCTGTGGACACTTTGTTAACTCCGCTTACTTAAAACTTATTTTTGCTAATAGCTTCAGGGTCTTTAGCAACTGTTGGCATGTAATGTGTCTGCATTGCATATATATAATTAGTTTTCATGGCAACAGTCCACTTTTAGTCAATCTCTTAACATTATAAACTTACAAGGAAGATATGGAGTGTTACTAGTAAACAAAATGAATATTCTTTAAAGAGAAGAATTTTCTGAAAGCCTCTCAGATGTTCTTATTTGCCTTTCCCCTTGCATTTCTCAGGCTCTGCTTAATATATATTTAGCTTGATGCACTCTTTGATGCCCAAAATGTGTTACCCTTTGATAGATGGCAGAGATGGCAGGCACAAAGAAATGAGATTCATGCTATTCCATTTCCACGGATGAAAATACAGACACTTTTCAAGTGAAGTAGAAATTCTCTGACAATTATCAAGAAGAGTTTCTGGGTCAGAAGATATCTAATAAATGTTATTTGCTCAAGAACCAAAGAGAAATACTTTCTTTAAGGGCATACATCTCCTCTGCATATACAGAAACTTGGTAAGCTCTATTGCTCAGGTCACAGAGTAATTCTAAATCCCCTGCCTACTGGCACTGAGTTGTTGACAACCGAGGATTTTAAAGTGGATTCCCTTGTGTAGATTTACCTTTACGATTATCAGATCTCTGGGTAAAAGGGATTTAGATTTCTGTAAAGTACTCTATAAGGAATATCAATCTGGCTGTGCTTTGGATATCTGAATATGCAAGGCTTATACGTTCAACTAATTGAGGCCAAAACTTATATCTGAATATCTTTGGGCACAGGGGGAGTTTGGATAGTGTGAATGTCCCAAGAGCTGAGAATCACTGCTTTGGGGACTTGTTATGGCCAAATCCCACTTCTGTCAAGTTTGAGTCCCAGGCCCATGGCCAGTCATGCCCCAAAAGTATACTGATCAAACTGGTAGCCAACACAGCTGCTAAATTTTAGGCTCCCATGTCCCTACTCCTGGCCTTTTAACCTACTCTCAATGTCTACTGAACTACTGATTTTTCAAAAACCAGCTCCTCTCTGAAGTGTCCTTTCCTTGATTCCCTTATCATGCAATATTAATTGGATACACCTTGAAATGCTTGTCAGCATTAGGCTTAGACACCGTGGAGCGATTACTACATGTTACCACAGTTATTTGTATGCATATCTATGCTTGCTGGACAACAAGCTCTTCCCTGGAAAGCAGGAACCACATGTTCTGCATTTTTCATCAATATCATGTATCTGATACATGATAGATATTTACTTAATCTTTCTTGATAATCACAGCTCTAAGATAGACATTTTTTTTCCAGCTTCCACCGAGGAAATTATATTGTAGTTCTCAGAATCAGAATTTAAATTTAAGTCTATTTGGTTCCAAAATTCACATCTTCTCCATCATGCCATGCCATCTCTCAACGATAAGGCAAAACAGAAGCAGTTAGGTAAAAACTGTGAACCCTCCCTTCTGATAGAAGCACATAAACGAAAGTTGAGAAAGATGATGCAGGCTAAATGATCTTAATCACCCAAAATGTAGGCAGTATATGTACAGTGATGAAGGAGATATGCACACACACAAAAAATACAACAGAAAGAGAATATTAACCCTCATTCTTTTTGCACAGAAGTTAGACTTCCTGGAAAGCCTTTATTTGTTTGTTTTCCTGAGCATATAAGAATCAATATCAAGAAGGGAAAAAAAGCTGAATTAAATCTCTCTTATCAACTTAGGTTTATTGAAAGATTACTTGAAAAATATACCATTGCATTCCTATTTCATTTCAACTCCTCATTTTCACCCTGCAATCCCCAAATTTTAAAGGTAAGGTAAGAAGGAATGGTAATAACTTGGAAGTGAAGATACAATGCAGAGAACTTGGGCAACAACTCAACTTTCACTATTCATTGTTCCAAACAGAATGGGGAACTGGCGTTAGAACCAAGCTACCTATTTCCATGATTCATCTAAGGTTTTCAACAAGAGGCCTGGCTTGCTTTGTGCCTTAATTACATTCAATACAAATAATTCAATCGATCCATGAGATGACACAAAATTCATCCCACATGAAACATTCTTTCCTGCACTATCTTCTAGCAGCATTTATTTTTATAATACCAAACTGAAGACATGAATGGATAAAAAAAGGGGGCAGGCAGGGAGAAGCTTGTTTGTGTTCAAATGTCCACAATGTGTTCCTTTCCATTTAATTGTAATACTTGCCATAATATGAAATGCTGGAGGAAAAACACATTTATTTAAGAAAGCAACTTTCTCGGATACAGAGGAAAAAATCAGCTACTTTACCCCTCAAATGAAAATAGAATGATACTCCATCCAGTGTTAGTCCCAACTAAAGTCTTCAGTGAACTCATTACCAGGGACTACTGTGGAGTTATTATTTTTTAAATTCCAGTAAATGTGTTTCAGAATTACTAAATCCCAATTGGCAATAACCAAAAACTAGCAGCCAGTTTTGTTTGCAAGGGCCGTCTAGTCAATTCCTGGCTGATCCCTCCTGGTATTACTTTCATTATGAGCACTCAGAAGAATAACTGTTTGGAAGGCTTGTTGTGGCAATTATGTTTCCAGGTTACCAACTACCAAACAACCCTGGGCCGAATGTAACTTCCACACGTACTGTTCCAAAGACTCTAAAACCTGCCATATGTATCAAAAGATAGATTGCAATCTTCACACCCAGGGGAGTACAATAATAAATCAAAGTAAAGGGTCCGGTCACACTGTACAAACATATTGGCTGGGCAACCTTGCCCTAAAAACTCATTCTGTCTAGCTTCAAAAGGACAAAGAATTTGGCATCTAAGACTATCAGAAAACCTTTTAAAATGGACCACCACGAAGAACACTTGGAGAATTTTTCTCCTGTAAATTTGCTTTGCTAGTGTGCCAGGCAGGCTATCTTCTCCATTTAACACCCTTTCATCTCTCTCAAGATTAGTGTGTGCACACCAGATCCCACAGCTCGAAGGGGACAGAGGTAACTTGGAAAGGAAAGAGCAGACAGCCATAGTAATGGAGAAAAAGAAGCCACAAGGAATGGTGTTTTCAAATGGAAATTATTCCATCTGAATAAGAGAAGGCTAGGTAGGCTGTTGTTTAATCATATTTGTCAAGACTGTGATAAACCTTACACAGCAGAGTGCCAAAAAGGCTTATATTGCAGTTTTAGAAACTAGGTAGTATTATCATTTGTAGATGAATTATAATAAAAAGCAACTGGGACATTGACTCTAATACTATAATATTTAAGGAGAAAAGGAATACTGAAATAAAAAGGCAAAAAAAAGAATGCTTCTTCCCTGTTCCTTCCAGTATAATAAAGATACATACTTATTTGCTTTCTTTTGTTCCCAGCTCTTCCTGATATCTTCCTTCTTTTACTCAAAGAGCTAATGAAATTTCACCCCTTCTATGAAATCTTTCCTATCTAGCTGGAAGATGGGAAGAGAATTCCCTCTGGAAACAACACGTAATTTCCATAGCTCTCTCCACTCAGCCCTTTAAAGTGCATTGAGCCATTGCTTATACAGTGTTAATAAACCAAAGTTAATTCTTTGTTTGAAGTTTGTAAAGTTGTCTATATATACTTTTTTTTAAAATTCAGAGACAGAGTCTTGCTCTATCATCCAGGCTGGAGTTCAGTGGCACAATCACAGCTCACTGCACCCTTAACCTCTTGACTTTAAGCGATCTTCCTGCCTTAGCTTCCTAAGTATCTAGGACAGGGATAGATGGCATGGGCTGAAATGGATGGTATAGCATGGTAATATTTTAAATCTAATCCTTTATTTGATATGATTACTAAAGCACAAAAGTTATTGAATAATTATATTTATAATTAACCATTATATCTAAATATATATTTGAATCTCATCAGAAATATTTGGATATACTTAGAAATATCTAAATGCTTTTAAATATTTTTTAGAATTATATAAAGTAATTTCTTTTAGATTATCCGCATGTGAGTATACAGATTTATCGGACTAAATTCTACATGTAATAATATATTTCCACGCAATTTTGATGACAGATTATATTTCAGTAGATAAAACTAAGTGGCTTCTTTGTATTCTTTTTCCAAGATTGGTAATGCTCCACAAGAAAAAATTTCCAAAAGAAAGTGGTGCTTCCTCAGGAACCAGAATACCAAGGAGGAGAAATTATTTATAGATTGGAGTAAATATATTGCACAACCATTTTTTAAGTGTATTTAATTCTGAAAGCAATTAGGTGAAAAATCAGTTCTTCATTTTAGGAGGCTAAAAAATAAGAGATTTGGAATGGAAAAGAGCCTGTGTGCAATTCACAAAGTAACAATCAACTATACTGGCATCTGAAGGAATGCAGCAACTACGTATCTAAATGAATTGTAATTGCAATATATGCCCAGTATGGGAGATTATATTTTTCAAAAACAGCAGTATTTCTAGCTCACATTCATTTTTATAATCTTGCCACTGCCCATCAAGAGATGGAATCTTTTTCCCCTCCCCAAAAACCTAGACAGGACTTCGGACAGCCTAGAACAGTAGAACGCAACAGGAGTGCTGCCGCATGGTGTCCAGGGATCTTCTGCTCGCTCTCTCTCTCTCTCTCTTTCTGTCTCTGTCTCTGTCTCTCACCCTTTCTTCCTGCTCCCAGCTTGGAACTCCACTACCATTCTGTGAGGAAGGAAAATCTAGCCCACAAGAAGAGATCACATGGAAAAGGCAGGTGAGGAGGAGGAACCAGGGCCCAGCTGACAGCCCCAGGAGTCACCACTCGTGTGTCTATAATGGCCCTCAGATGACTCCAGCATGCAGCCTTTAGGTCTCCAGTTAAGGCTCCAGATGTCGTGAATAAGGGAACAGCCATCTCCGCTGTATCTTCCCCGAATTCCTGACACAGAGGATCCACACGCAGAATAAGTCATAGTTTTAGGCTACTAAGTTTTGGAGTGATTTATATGTAGCCTTCATAATTGGAACGGTTTGCTTTTTAAAAAAATTGAAACAGTTTAAAACATGTAGAAACAATAGTATTTAAAGCAAAAACTCATTACAGCCATTTTCATATTCCAGGAAAACAGCAAGATTACTATTCATTAAACACACGCACACACACACACACACGCACACACACATTTCTGTGCACAAGATACTCTGCTTGATGCTAGGCTGGTACAAAGATGAGTATAAACAGGCGTGATACCTGACCTCTTGGAGTTTACACTCTAGGAGGAGACCTAGACTTCAGCTATGCAATCCCACAAAGGTAAAACTCAGCTACAACAAGTGCTACAAAGGAGAAAGGCCTGATATACATCAATAATGGAAGACTGGCCTAGTTAGGAAAATCAGTCAAGACTTCCCTGAGGAAATGATACTTGAGCTGGGGTAAGTAAACGTGAGCAAAAAAGGCAAAAAGAAGAATGAAGGAGAATGCTCCAAACTCAAGAGAACAGCCCTGTGCAAAGGCCCTAAGATAAGAGATGGCATGGGCACTCTGTGGACAGAAGAAAGGCCAGAAGTCAAGCCCCGTCTCTTCCATGGCATTTTATTGTTCCAAGTAGTCCGAAGTCCTATCCAGGATCCCAGAGAGAAAAAACAGACTCCACTTCTTGAAAGACGGTAGCAGGGTCAGAGAGAAGAAAGCAAAAGGAAGTGTTGGAAGTGTGGATCCAGAAAGGTATGAAGACCCCAGAACACACAGGCAGTATGTCTCAGAATTCTATTAACCACAACTCAAAGTAAGGAATATGTCTTAGGTTGCAATCCAGTTCACACACAGACACACACACGCAACCAAAACCACAGTTTCACAAAACAGTACTTCTCTTTGCCATCTATAGGGCAGTCTGATATCTTCTGTTCTACGTTTGCATATTGTTTGCTGCAACTAACCAAACTGATTTTCAATGTACTAAAGGTTCATGACCTGAAGTCTAAAAAACATTGATGTAAAGTTTGGCAGGCTAAGTTAAGGCGTTTGTATTGATGCTAAGAGTAATGGGAAGTCACTGACAAGTTTTAAACTCAATGGTAACAGGATCAGATTAGTGTTTCCATATCCTGGATGAAATAAAATATAAAAGAGAATGCAAAAGTAGAATGGGGGCCGGGCATGGTGGCTCATGCCTGTAATCCCAGCACTTTGGGAGGCTAAGGCACGTGGATCACCTGAGGTCAGGGGTTTGAGACCAGCCTGACCAATATGGTGAAACCCTGCCTCTACTAAAAACACAAAAATTAGCCAGGCATGGTGGTGTGCGCCTGTAGTCCCAGCTACCTGGGGGGCTGAGACAGGAGAATTGCTTGAACCCAGGTGGTGGAGGTTGCAGTCAGCCAAGATCATGTCACTGCACTCTATCCTGGGTGAGAAAGGAAGACTCTGTCTCAAAAATAACAACAACAAAAAAAAAACCAGAATGGGTACAAGGAGACCGAGTAGGAGACTACTGAGGCAAATCAGGCAAAGTGTACAGCAGCTTGGGTTATGACAGAGGTAGAGGTGGTAGAAGTGGGCGAATTTCAGAAATACTTAGGTGTGTAACTGATAGGCATGATTAATGACACAGTGAGAATAAGGAAAGTTTCAGTGACTCTCCAAACTGGAATGGACGGTGGGAAGAGAAGAGAGGAGAAGGGATGTAGGAGGAAAGTCAAGGGTACAGCAGGGAAGACAGCCCTTGCAAACAAAATCAGCCTCTAGTTTGTAGTTATTGCTAATTGGAGTATAATAATTCTGCAGCATGATTAATGGAATCTGTCTTTAAATAATTCCATAGTCCCTGATAATGCCTTCACTGGCAACTAGTTGGAACTAGCACTGGACAAAGCATCATTCTCTTCTGAATGTTGCACATAGAGAGTCCAAGCAAAAAAAAAAGTATTCTTCTTTAATTATCATGGGTATACTTACTGGAAATTCTGGACACAATATGCTATCTTGGACAGCTCTGAAGTTTTTGCTTAACTAGTTGACTAAAACCAGGGCTTTGTAGTGGCCCTCATTAAATAAGGTTAAGATGCCAAAGTTTCTTCAAGGTAATTCAAAGCACAGTCTGGTAAACTATAACCTTTGGGCCAAATTCTGTCTATCTTCTGTTTACCAATAAAGTTTTATTAGAACACAGCCACACCCATTCACTCGCATGTCATCAATAGCCGCTTTCACTGCACCACGGGAGAGCTGAGTAGCTACCACTGTGACTATATGGCCGGCAAAGCCTAAGATACTTACTATTCGTTTACAGTAAACAAGTAACTTAGGGAAAGGGAATCCAAAGACTAAAGGAAACAGAAATTGTGGAGTAGCTTTGTCATGAGCACTCCCCCCACTCATCTTTATCTCTGTGACTCAAGTGAGGATCCCAAACACACTCCCTTCAACCAGGCCTCGAGAAACGTTGGTGAAGAATGTTGCTCCAGTAACTCTGAAGTGCTCTAATAGTCATTCTCCCTAGACCGGATATGCAGGTGGAAGATGCTGCATTTGAAATGGGCTTTCAGGTTTCAGTGATGTATCAGAATCCTGCGGGGGCTGAAGAAGAGCAGCTCTTACTCTCCAGAGACAAGGCAGGCAGAGGAGCCATAAGAAGAGGCAGAACAAACATGGTTACCCCAATGAATAGATGTTATGATCGTAACTAAATGATTCTGAGATCTCCAAGATTAAAAGACTTGTACGACCCTCTTCTTGGTTTGTGTCACAAAAAACAGCTAGAGCATGTAAATAGTGGCCTGTTTTAAACCATCAGTCATTTCAACCCCACAGTCAATGACCAGACCTGACCACCCCCAAAATTGAAGGGGAGGCCTGGTACTTGGCGGGAGGATCCTACAATATTATCGCCAATAACTACTTTGAGTCTTCTTCAAAGTCTTTTCAAAGAGGAAAAAGCCATTCACCAGGGAAATGTGCCCCGTGGGAAGTGAGATAGGATGTGATAAGTAATGAGACTTTAGGTTGCCTCCTTCTGAAGAGGAGGAGTATATTTTCAAAAGCATTGGCTGGGCAAGGTGGCTCACGCTTATAATCCCAGCACTTTGGGAGGCTGAGGCGGGTGGATCACCTGAGGTCAGGAGTTTGAGACCAGCCTGGCCAATATGAGGAAACCCCGTCTCTACTGAAAATACAAATATTAGCTGGGCGTAGTGGCACGCGCCCGTAGTCCCAGCTACTCAGGAGGCTAAGGCAGGAGAATCGCTTGAACCCAGGAAGTAGAGGTTGCAGTGTGCCAAGATCACGCCACTGTACTCCAGCCTGGGTGACAGAGTGAGACTCTGTTTAAAAAAAAAAAAAAAAAGCATTAGAATTAGCAGCATTAATTTTGGCAGAAACAAAAGATATGTGGTTACTGGACCATCAAAGGATATATAGTAAGTATTTGGCATATTTTGGCTTTCTAGCATCTGAATGCATTTTCTATTTGAATAGAATTCCAACCGTATGAGTCTGGCAGGGAAGCAGATCCCACCACCACCCACAGAAGGTAAAAAGGGCAGATATTCACTTTGTCAGCATTTTGCAGCCAAGCCCTCTGCATTCATCAGTTTTCACACTGCTATAAAGATACTACCCAAGACTAGTGATTTGTAAACAAAGGAGGTTTAATTAACTCACAGCTCTGCTTGGCTGGGAGGACTCAGGAAACTTACTATCATGGCAGAAGGGGAAGCAGGCAAGGACCTTCTTCACATGGTGGCAGGAAAGAGTTCGTAAGAGCAGGGAAAACTGCCTTATAAAACCGTTAGCTCTCTGGGGGAAACTGCCCCCATGATCCAATCTCCCGCCTGGTCCCACCCTTCACACATGAGGATTATGGGGATTACAACTGGAGATTTGGGTGTGGACACAGAGCCAAACCATGTCACCCAGCTTGGCCCAGTAGTCCCACCCAGGGCTTTTATGCCAGTACTCATGGTCTAACAGAGCAAAGAAGGTACAAACATGCTGTCAACCGCAACCAAGTCCAGGTTCTAGAGGAAGTATTTGCAATATCTACTGTTAAAAGCTGGGGGCAGTAGTCTAACACTCTGAATGTCTCCACTGTTGAATGGTGGTGTCAGGACTATCTTTAATGGCTTGGTCCTGTGGCATAGTGTCAACTAGGATCTCGCTGTCTTGATTTTCTGGCTGCTCATTCTCCCAACTTAGTTTTCCAGTTCCATCAGAGATTTCAAAGGATATTTAATATATTTTCAAAAATTCTTTTTCTGCTAAAACAAGACAGATTTCTTTTTTCCCCCACTTACTGCAAGGAAAACTCTTGGCTATTGCTTCCAGCTTAATTGGGAAAAAAATTAAAAAAAAAAAAAAAGGAAAACTCTTGACTAATTCACATGTGCATGTATATTTTCATTCTCTCTGTATCTAAGTCTTTGTGAAATTATGCAAACCCTGAATATTTGAAGTACAATTCCAAGATCCAGTCACACATAGAAGTATATTATGTGCTATTTTATTTGCTATTTTCCTTTTCATGTATTTATATAATAATGATCTCAACTATTTGTCAAAAGTCCACTCTACGATTACCTCATTCAGAAGTCACGATAAGTAACACATAGCACCTGTAGAGAGACTTGTGGCTGACCAAGCATTTACATTTCATGTACATTTGCATTTTCTCCTTTTAGTCACAGCCTGATAAAGCAGCCAATATAATGTCAGGGATCTCTGCCTTCCTTTTTTTTTTTTTCTTCCAAATACCCAGTCTTCAAGAAGTGAACCCTGTCTTACTTCACTTATGAGCTATTCAATTCATGTGGCCCCTCCTAACATCAGCAACAACCTGGTATAATTTCCATTTACCGAGTTCTAAACATGGATAAAGTACAGTGCTAGGAGCTAAACACATACCTATATATTTCTAAGCCTCACAATATTATTTTTTAAGATAGTAGTTACTATTTTCACATTTTAGATAAGGAACACGAGGCTCATAGAGATCAAGTAACTGACACCTTGAGATCTTGGGGAGAAAAGTAGTTTGTCTCTGACACATGACGCTCTTTCCTATTATCTTCCTCAAATCCTTCAAGTTGCTTTTTTTTGCTTAGTAACTTGGTAAGTGTTACTCAAAACATCTGGAAAAAAAATAGCTAAAGAAACCAAATGGTCCTTTGACAGTAGCACAGTAAAAACTTTAAAAAAATGCATTCAGTGATTCTTGGCTCTATGTATCTGTCTCTAATCTCTCCACACTGTGTAGTAAATTTCCATGTAAAAATATTTCTGGTTTCCTATGGGAGCATTTTTATAAGCAGATATGCCAAAGCCTTTTCAAGCACTGTATTGGAAACATTCAAAATAAATATCCTGTCCTATAGGGAATACTTACAAAGGGAAAAAAAAAATGTCAGTTGAGAATACAACTAAAATAATTCCAGGCAGTATTTTGTGACTAATGATGACTTGTTAAAGAAGAGTAATAAGGGCCGGGCACGGTGGCTCATGCCTGTAATCCCAGCACTTTGGGAGGCCAAGGGGGTCAAATCACTTGAGGTCAGGAGTTCAAGATCATCCTGGCCAGAGTAATGAAACCCCGTCTCTACCATAAAAATACAGAAAAACATTAGCCAGGTGTGGTGACGAGTGCCTGTAATCCCAGCTACTGGGGAGGCTGAGGCAGGAGAATCGCTTAAACCTGGGAGTTGGAGGTTGCAGTGAGCCGAGATCATGCCACTGCCCTCCAGCCTGGGCCACAGAGCGAGACTCCGTCTCAAAAAAAAAAAAAAAAAAA
>PVKP010032899.1:0-16353 GCA_004027715.1 Plecturocebus donacophilus | reverse complement strand
CTCCCAAAGTGCTGGGATTATAGGCATGAGCCATCACCCCTGGCTCTTTATTTTTTATAGAGACAGGGTCTCACGCTGTTGCCCAGGGTGGAATGCAGTGGTGTGATCACAGTTCACAAACCCTGCACAGTTGCAGCCTCCAACTCCTGAGTGCAAGCAATTCTCATGCCTCAGCCTCCCAATTGGCTAGGACTATAGGTGAGTACCACCATACCCAACTGATTTTATTTATTATTTTTTTGTAGAGACAGGGTCTTGCTATGTAGCCCAAGCATATCTCAAACTCCTGGGCTTAAGTGACCCTCCTACCTTAGCCTCCCAAAGTAGGATTACAGGCATGAATCATTGTGCCTGGCCTGTAAAGTGGTTTTCTTTGAGGGGTGAATGGATAAAAGTTTGGGGTCGGCCGGGTGCGGTAGCTCACGCTTGTAATCCCAGCACATAGGGAGGCTGAGGCAAGTGGATCACCTGAGGTCAGGAGTTTGAGACCAGCCTGGCCAACATGGCAAAACCCATCTGTACTAAAAATCCAAAAAATTAGCTGGGCATGGTGGCAGGTGCCTGTAATCCCAGTTGATACAGGAGAATTTCTTGAAACTGGGAGGCAGAAGTTGCAGTGAGTGGAGATGGCACCATTGCACTCCAGCCTGGGCAACAAGAGCTAAACTCTGTCTCAAAAAAAAAAAAAAAAAAAGAGTTTTGGGCCCGTCTAACCTAAATCAAAGGGTTCTCCCCCCTTCCTACTTTAGGAAGTTTAAAATTTAGTGTAAACTGGACTTTACTTCTCTATTACTGGCCTTCCTTTAAACTCCTCATCAAATCTATGTATGTAGGGAAGTGCTTAAATGCAAGACAATTTCATCCTTCTTGATTTAAAAGCTATATATCTGAACACACATGTAAAGCTGAACAGTACATAATTCCTAAGGCTTTACTATCTTTCTTCAGTATTTTGAATCTGAGCTGGGCATGGTGGCTCATGCCTGTGATCCCAGCACCTTGGAAGGCCAAGCCAGGAGGATTGCTTGAGGCCAGGGGTTGGAGATCAGCCTGGGCAGCATGGCAAAGCTCCCCACAATCTCTTTTTTTTTAAAGACGACATTTCACCATGTTGGTCAGGCTGGTCTTGAACTCCCGACCTCAGGTGATCCACCTGCCTTGGCCTCCAAAGTGCTTGGATTACAGGTGGGAGCCACCACACCCGGCCTCTCCCTACGATCTCTACCAAAAAAATTTTTTTAATTAGCCAAGCATGAGTTATGATTGTGCAATTGTTCTCCAGCTTGGACATCAAACAGGGATCCTGTCCCTAAAAAATAAAAAATTAAAAAAGTTTGGAGAGCTGGCCACCCTTACACTTACATTTCTTTTTCCTGCCATTCATTCCTACATTCTTATTTTTAAATATTGGACTGTGTCATCATTCTTCATATTCCTATTGTATCACTGTCTACTCCTGTTTCTTTCTATTTGGACAACTCTTAGCTATTTACTGCTCCCATGTGTTGATCTACATATTCAAAACCTGAGAACAGCACTTAAGGAGAGAAAAAAGCATTTTGGAATCCTCCAATTAATATATAACTTAAATGCTAAAATAATAAAATACTAAGGTTGCTCATGGTGGCTCACACCTGTAATCCCAGAACTTTGGGAGGTCAAGATGGGCCAATCACCTGAGGTCATCACTTCGAGACCAGCCTGACCAACACGGTGAAAATCCGTCTCTACTAAAAATACGAAAGTTAGCTGGGCATGGTGGCGCACACCTGTAATCCCAGCTACTTGGAAGGCTGAGGCAGGAGAATTGCTTCAGCCCAGGAGGTGTAGGTTGCAGTGAGCTGAGACCACACCACTGCACTCCAGCCTGGGCAACAGAGGGAGACTCCGTCTCAAAAAAAATAATAAAATAAGAAAAAAAAATGATGAAATACTCTAGAAAAAAAACAATGAATTTTTACCAATTTGAGCCTGTGGTGAAGTGTTATCTCTACCACTAGACTGATTACTATTAATTAATTAATTTATTTATTGAGACAGAATCTCGCTGTCTCCCAGGCTGGAGTTCAGTGGCACGATCTTGGCTCACTGCAACCTCTGCCTCCTGGGTTCAAGCGATTCTCTTGCCTCAGCCTCCTGAGTAGCTGGGATTATAAGCATGTGCCACCATGCCTGGCTAATTTTTGTATTTTTAGTAGAGACCGGGTTTCACCATGTTGGTCAGGCTGGTCTCGAACTCCAGACTTCGTGATTCGCCCACCTCAGCCTCCCAAAGTGCTGGGGTTACAGGCGTGAGCCACCGCGCCCGGCCCTACTTTTTATTTTTAAAATCTTTTGTTTGTTTCTTACTTTTTAGTGACTTGAGACTGCTCCTTTTTTAAAAAAATTATTTTTAAAAATTACATATATACATTTATATGAACTTCGTAGAGAAGTAGCTAGGTTGCTTATTAAGATTTGGCCTATTTTGTCCAACTTCAAATCCCACGGAAGACCTAACATAGTGCTATGCACAAAAAATACGTTCATTTACTGAACCAATGTTCAGAAAACGTTAGAATCCAGTACTCTCAGTCTACTCAACACGAACTGTCTTGTAACAAATCTAGACTGGTTCTTCAGATCATCTTTATGCTTAAAAGACATCATACCAATAAATCCTTTAGGAATACTCGAAATAGAGAAAAATCATAATTAAAAAACTATCATGGCGGGATTCAGTGGCCCACGTCTGTAATCCCAACACATTGGGAGGCCAAAGCGGGCGGAGCACTTGAGCCCAGGATTTCGAGACAGAGTCTCAAACCAGCCTGGGCAACACAGTGAGTGAGACCCCGCTCTCTATTAAAAAAAAAAACAGTCACTTAAAACAACACTGAATGCAGATTCATATTTACAATGTTTGGACGACTTTACGTTTAACAAATAACCTGTCTCATGTCTAAAACCCTGTGTGCCAGCTAAAAACTCTCACTGGCCCTTCTTCTAACGGTCATCGGTACGCAGCTGATTAGGGGTAAATGATTTCTATGGCTTTTGCTAACTGGGCTGGTGTGGTTTGGTCAGAAAGCTTGAGGGTCCCAAGCGGAAAGGCTTAGGCGCTGGCTTTCCAAGGTTGCTTAAATTAGAGAAAGTCGAGGATTTATCCTTCCAGCGGCGGTGACGGTGCTGGATTTCGAGAACTCGAGGAGCCTTTAAGGGTCAGCCCGTCAGGGCCGTGGACCTTAATCTCTCCATCTGTAAAATGGGGTAGGCGTCTGCTCTCTGAGGCAGGAATACAGGATCCTAACCTGCTGTCCCACCAACGTGAGAGCAGCCATCAAGTAAGTGCAAGGAGGCGGCGGCGCCGAGAGAAGCAAGCACAAGGCAGTTTGCAGGAAGTGCTTCAGGGTTGGGAGGGGAGACTGAGGGCGGAGGCGGGAATGTGAAAGCTGAGCTCTAGCTGCGGAGTTTGTACCGAAGCTCAGGAAAGGCGGGGCGAAACTAGGGTGAAGGGGTTAGTTAGTGGATGGGCAAGACGGGCCGCCTGTCACGAAAAGAGAGAGGTGGATGCGGGGAAGGCTCTGAGGTGGCGGCTAAGGAACGTGCGGTGCGGGGGCGGGGGAGGCGAACGCGCTCAGGAAAGGGGCGGGAAGCGCGCGCCCACTGCACGCATGCGCGCGCCCAGCATCTCTAGCCCGCAGACCCGGGCTTGTGACCGCGCGCTCAGCGCCGACGGTGCGGACGCTAGAACGACAGGCGCGCGGCCCACCCTGCCCTGCCCGGGATCCGAGAGGCCCGCAGGGCGTTCCTTGAGGTGGCAGGCGGACTCCTGCCTCCTCGGTAGGGATTTAGGAAGCCGGGGAAGGGAACACGTTGCTCTCTTTTGCTCTTTTCGTTCCCCTCCCCCACGAAGAATAGGGCAGGAGGTCCTGGGCGTGTCGGAGTGAGTCCGCTCCGGGTTTTCCCGCCCACCTCAACTCCGAGAGCGCTTCGACCGCGCGGCGCTTCACTCCACCGGGCGCGCCCGAACCTTCCGCCGGAACTCGTTCTGCCTCCCCCACACATCCTTCTCCAGAAATGGAAGTGGGCAGTCAGACCGCACTCCCTGAGATCTTTCTGGCTGGGCTGCCACCCCTTATCTCTTCGGGGTTCCAAGTCCGACAGCCGCTCGGGGCTAGAATTCCCCTCTAACAAGGTCGCTTTGAGGGACTACTTGATGTCTCCGTGCGCTCGGTGGTGCGGCCGCGCTCTGAGCTCTTCCTGGAAACTCCCGCCTCGGGGAGCCTGGAGAGCCGGACCGGGGGGAGGGTGGCGGAGGGGATGCACACGCCCCCTGTCCCGGGGGAGGGCTCCGCGTCCCCGCCCTTCTCTCCTTGGAGGGAAGGGAGGGCGCAAGCGGGGGAGGGGAGGGAGTGGGGCGCGGAAACGGAGGGGGGGCGGCTTCCCGCCCCTTCCCCCGCCTCTAGAACAACGGGTTCCCGCTGCTGCCCCCTGCCGCCCACAGTGCTCCACGCCCCTGCCGGGCTCCGAGAGGGGCGTCTGGGGCGCCGCAGTCGCCGGGGCCGTGGGAACCAGAGCGGGGAGGCACAAGAACTGACCGGTTTCCTGTCGGAAAACTTCCAGTTACTTTAGAGAGGCCCGTTGGGCCAGCTTGTCCCAGCCTGCGTGAGCCACATTTGACTCGCCTAGTGACCCCCCTTCTACTTTAAAAGAACGAGGAGTAATCTTGGGGGAAGCGGTCGGTTGGTAAAACCGTGGTGTTGCTCTGCTCTGAGTCAAATGAAATTGATTGTGGAGAATTTTTAAAGGGCTACCAACAGAAGGAACTAGGGTTTTTCGAATGACAGCTTTTCCCCCCTTCTGTACACCAAGATTTAAGTCACAAGTTTTTTACAACAGTACATTCGCTTGTAAGCTTACTTGAGTTTGTGATTTTTAAAAACCTCATGAACTTTTCAAGAGAGGCGTTTGTTTCTGAATCCAACAGGAAAAACACGCATTCGAAAGAGCCTGAAAAAGTTCAATTAGAATAGCAGCCACATTTCAACATTTCCCAGATTTTGCAATATTAAACTGTGAGGGCTTGTGCCAAATTTGAAGGCAAGAATTCTTACTGCCAAATTACAAATTTCTCAAAATGAGGGGTGATCAACCAAATTGCTGCCAGACCCCATAAACAGGCACTAACAGCACTGCTATAATTACACCTTATTATCTCTCTCACAGCCTTATTTGATTCACTGCCGGATAAAATTCTCATCCCGGGTGTCACTAGCTGGCCTTTTTCTGGGGCTGAACAATCACATATCTCCCATGCCTCAGTTCGTCCAAGGAACCCTATAACCCATCGCCCTCTATTCTGTTCTCTAGCCCATCCCTTCCTCAAATGCAACTGCAGTCAGGTTCTTTTGACGCCAACTTCCCTTGGGACTGAAAAATGAAGAAGATGAAAACAAACATCAAAATCACAGGAAAATTTCTTTGAAGAAAAAGATTTAGGCCAAGAAACCAAATTTGTTGTTTAACTTGAGCCCCCTAAGGGAATTTAGCATAGTGGGCTGAATGCAGTTAAACCAGCTTAATCACTTTCTTTGTTCTGGGCTCTTTGCATTTATTTAATATGTTTTAACACGATTTGACACAACCTAAACTAATTTCTTCAGTGTTAGTGTAGCGACCACATTGTAGACCATACAATATAACCAAACAAGTTTCTGTAGAACTCATGACATTTTGTAGAATTATGTACTAAATTGAATTATGTACTAAATATGACCAAAACTGAAAAAGGGGGGTTTTATTTGGGGGTGGGGGTGCGGGGAGTGGAAACAGGTCATGTTTTCATGTTTTTTTAATCCAGAGATTTAAAAAGCACAAAAATATTGGCCACGTAGACCACTGAATTCTTCTGTTAGATCAGCTAGGAGCCACAATTACTCATTTTTGTCAGAAATATATATATATATATATTTTTTTGCAATAAGAAGGAAAGGAAGACATGCTGGATCTCATCTCCTGATAGATTATGATTCTTCTGGCCTTTACTCTCCCTCGTAAATAACAGTTCTACCCTGTTCCTCACCAGCCCCAGATTGAGGGGCATTCATCTTGAGTCTCTTTCTGAATGTCTGCTTCCTTATAAAGCCAAAACCTCTGTTCCACGGCTTCAAGAATCCAGGCTTGTGAAGATGCAGGCAGAAAACCCAAGTGCATCTGGGCGAGGTGGCTGTAATCACAGCACTTTGGGAGGCAGAGGCGGGCGGATCACCTGAGGTGGAAGTTCGAAGACCAGCCTGACTAACATGGAGAAACCCCATCTCTAATAAAAATACAAAATTAGCCGGGCATGATGGCGCATGCCTGTAATTCCAGCTACTCCGGAGGCTGAGGTAGGAGAATCGCTTGAACCCGGGAGGTGGAGGTTGCAGGGAGCTGACATCCCCCCACTGCATCCAGCCTGGGCAACAAGAACAAAGCTCCATCTCAAAAAAAAAAAAAAAAGAAAAACAAACCCAACTGCCTGGAAGAAATTATTTTTCTGTTCTACCTTTAAGTTATATTACAAACATGCAGAAATAATAATAGCTGTGAGCCAGGCACTATTTGTTCTAAGCCCTTTATAAGAATTAACTCCTCAAATCGCTTGAGCCCAGGAGTTCCAGATTAGCCTGGGCAACACAGTGAGACCTTGTCTCTATTAAAAATAAAAAGTTGGCCGGGCACGGTGGCTCATGCCTGTAATCCCAGCACTTTGGGAGGCCTAGGTGGGTGGACCACCTGAGGTTGGGAGTTTGAGACCAGCCTGGCCAACATAGTGAAACGCTGTCTCTACTAAAAATACAAAAAATTAGCCTGATGTGGTGGCAGCCGCCTGTAATCCTAACTCCTCAGGAGGCTGAGGCAGAAGAATCACTTGAATCCAGGAGGCAGAGGTTGCAGTGAACTGAGATTGCACCACTGCACTCCATCCTGGGAAATGAGCAAAACTCTGTCTCAAAAAATAATAATAAATAAAAAGTTACCCAGGTGTGAAGGTGGGTGCTTGTGGTCCCAGCTTACTCAGGAGGTTGAGGCAGGTGAATTGCTTGAGCCTGAGAGGTTGAAGCTGCAGTGAGCCAAGTTGGTGCCACTGCATTCAGCCTGGGTGACAAAGGGAGACCCTGTCTCAAAAAAAAAATTAAAAATTATTTTAATTGGCCAAACAGGGCTAAGAAGTGAGTACGATTGTTGCCACTATTTTGCAGATAAGGATATAGAGACACAGAGAAGTAAGCTGGCCCAAGAACACCTAGCCTGGAAGCAACAGAGCTAGGATTTGAACCCAGGCTGTTTCCATTATGTTTCCACATCACCCTAGCTGTTTATAACTTTAAATGTCCACAGAGTGAAGAGTCATCATTAATTTACCACCTCTTGCATTCAGGATATCTCCTATGTGACTAAGTCCTGGGCCATATTTTTTCCTCTGGAACTCCAGTAAAGTGAAATATGTGGAGATCTACTTAGGAAAAGCATTCGCAAGTCAGATTACTCTCTTGGAAGCCAGCCTCAGACTATAAGCGTATGCATTATAAGTGCTAACCAGGACAAACAGATCCAGCCTCATTGGTTAATAATGTTTCCAGCTGGGCGCAGTGGCTCATGCCTGTAATCCTGGCACTTTGGGAGGCTGAGGCTCACGGGTCCCTTGAAGCCAGGAGTTCAAGACCAGCCTGGCCAACATGGTGGAACCCCATCTCTACTAAGAATCAAAAAATTAGCCGGGTTTGGTGACATGTACCTGTAGTCCCACTACTCGGAAGGCTGAGGCATCAGAATTGCTTGAGTCTGGCAGGCAGAGGTTGCAGTGAGCCGAGATGGTGCCACTGCACTTCTGCCTGGGTGACAGAGTGAGATTCTGTCTCAAAAAAGACAAAAATGTTTCAGAACACGCCTACCTTACATTATAAAGAAGCAAGACAGTTTTTCTGACTTGGATTCTTGATATTGGAAAGGTAGAAACCAGGAGGTGAAGTGGGGTCAAAGAAGGTGATGGAAGGTAGCTGAGAGAAAATAAGTGTAACATATGTGCACATGGAGAGATAGTACCTCACACTGCAAAGAATGAGGATCAAGGTCATGCAGAAGAGACGTGTGTGGGTGTGTTATGACAACTAGAAAAGGAGCATAAACATGAAAATCGAGTGCATGGCAAGGGGAGGTGGTGGGGAGTCAGGTTGATGGTTTTCTTCAAATAAGTGATGGTATTAGAAGATGAGACCAAAAGGAAAAAAAAAGAAATTCAAATTTTACCCTGGGTTGATAGAAATATAGCATCTGGAACATGGAAAGAGCCTCACTTTATTCTATATTAGACCACACGTAAACAACATATTCTCTTTTAGAAGGATGTAATAGAACAACCAACTGAGATGGTGAGGGAACGTCATAAACTCTGGCTTTTGAAGAAGAGTTAAGAATTCATGAGTGATCAAAGACCATCTTGAAACACCTGATGGACTATTAAGTACAAAGGAATTAGACTTGTTCTGGGAGGCCCCAAGGCTCCAGAACTGAGAGACAGGAACTTCAGAAACTTTTAGCTCAGAATATGGAAGAAGTAATGTAAATATGAAATAGGCTGCCTTAGAATGTAGTAAGCTGCACAACCCTCAGTGGAGGCATTCAAAGCTTGCCTTGTCACTGTCCTATATAATGTCTAAGGTGCCTTTCATCCATATTTTTTTTTTTTTTTTTTTGAGATGGAGTCTTGCTCTGTCACCCAGGCTGCTGGAGTGCAGTGGTGTGGTCTCAGCTTATAGCAGCCTCCACCTCCTGGGTTCAAACAATTCTCTGCCTCAGACTGGCTAATTTTGTATTTTTAGTAGAGATGAGATTTCACCATCTTGGCCAGGCTGGTCTTGAACTCCTGACCTAGTGATCCATCTGCTTTGGCCTCTCAAAGTGCTGGGATTATAGTCAGGGTGCCACCATGCCTGGCCCTTTCATCCTTATTCTGTGGTTCACCTGGACACTGGAAAGAGAGGGATAATAATGTAACCTACCTCATTAGGTTGTTGGAAAGCACTTAGCACTCTCCAAAAGTCAGCTGATAACATTCTTGAAGTTCTAAGGTTCAATATGTCTAAATTTAGCCAGATGTGGTAGCTCACACCTTTAATCCTAGCACTTTGGGGGCTGAGGCAGGCTGATCACGAGGTCAAGAGATTGAGACCATCCTGGCCAACATGGTGAAACCCCATCTCTACTAAAAATACAAAGATTAGCTGGGCATGATGGTACCCATCTGTAGTCCCAGCTACTCAGAGGCTGAGGCAGGAGAATCCCCTGAACCCGGGAGGAGGAGGTTGCAGTGAGCCAAGATCGCACTACTGCACTCCAGCCTGGTGACAGAACAAGTCTTTGTCTCAAAAAATATATATATATATAAATTTATCAGTGGGCAATTATTTCGTCTTGTGTTTATAGATCACTTCTCTGACATTATCAATATTATTCTGAATGGTGGCTTTGGTATCACTCAGCATCCTTGGGATATTCTTGTGCACCTAAAAGTTACTTAGTAGTGTCCAGGGAGCATATTGTGACTTCTACATCACTAGAATCTTAAAAATTGAATTTTGGCCAGGCACAGTGGTTCATGCCTGTAATCCCAGCACTTTGGGAGGCCAAGGTGGACAAATCATGAGGTCAGGAGTTCGAGACTAGTCTGGCCAACATAGTCAAACCCTGTCTCTACTAAAAATAAAAAAATTAGCTGGGCATGGTGGCACGTGCCTGTAGGCTCAGCCACTCCAGAGGCTGAGGCAGGAGAATCACTTCAACCAGGGTTTGCAGTGAGCTGAGATTGTGCTACTGCACTCCAGCTTGGGGGACATAGTGAGACTGTCTAAAAAAAAAAAAAAAAAAAAGTAATGTGAAGTGGCCAAGAATTGCTTGAACCCAGGGGGTGGAGGTTGCAGTGAGCCAACATTGTGCCACCACACTCCAGCCTGGGCAACAGAGTCAGTCTCTCTCTCTCTCTCTCTCTCTCTCAAAAAGAAAAAAATATATAATAAGATAATGAGAAGTGAGTGGCTTTAGGAAGCGTGAGGAAAATAATCAAATCTGGCAGACTGAGAGAACTCAAGTAGTGCAGCTTTGCGTTGATGGTTGAAAAGCAGTAGCAACTGAGCTCAGCCTTATACTTCACATACAAAGATCAGAGGAGATGACTCATCTTGAGCAAAAAGTGTCATGAAGCCCATGAAACCAACTGGAAAAGCTGGGTACTGGGAGACAAAGGCAAGCCAATCAGTGAGCTTACCTGTTCACCCTGGGAAACTGGTTCTGTAAAAACTACTATTTTATGGAAAATAAGGCTGACCTCAGCAGCACCTCTAGACAAAAAGAAGATACCCATGACTGTTAAAAGAAACAATGAAGTTGTCTTAACAATCAGACTTACCCAAATTCTTGGTTCCTCAAATCTAAAAGGGAAAATTGAGAGGAAGCAGTAACGATCTGTAGCCTGACAAATCTGAGACTAGAATCCCACCTCTGCCTCTGCTAAGTGACTAGAGCAAGTGATTTACCTCTCCAAGCCTCAGCTTTGTCACCGGTAAATGGGAATAATAATAATGCATAGCATGTTGCAAGGATTATTTGATATTTTAAATGTAAGTTATACTTAGTACAGTTCCTGATGTATAGAGCCCGATGTTATCAGAATAAAGTTTTATTGGGGGGAAAGGGGAAGAAAATGTGACCATATTAGTGTTTACGATATAGACTCTGCCATTTAGAGATGGTGACATTATACAAAGGAAACGGAGAGCCATGACCACCACACAACCCTCGTATCTTAGGAGATCACCAAAGAGCCTAACTAAAGCTTAGAATTTCTATAACTTGTGGGATAAAGCCAGCTGAAGTGGAATTGCAAGTGTCCTTGCTCCAAATGCAAGATAATTGACTTCCCTTCTTTCTCCTTTGGTTCTGTTTTTCTCTTCATGCTTTAATCATTTTGACACCAGGCTGTACAAAAGTAATTTGAAATTAACATGTCTAACACTTGGTAGCTAGCAGAACCTGATTCTGAAAACTGCCCCCTCTCCAGGGCAGCCAGAAGTCATCTTTCATTGGTTACTGGTCCTACAGCAGCTGATGAAGGGCCCAGGAAAATACATCCAACAATTAATTTGCTAATTTAGTTTTCTGTTTAATTTGAAACCAGAAAATCCTCAATCACCCAGAAGCTTGGCTTTCTGGCTTGAACATTGACTTCTGAAACTTTTTGTTTAGTGAGCAAAGAAACAGAAGAAAAAGGGAAAAAGCCTAACTACTTAGGTATAGACCGTACCTCCTGTGCCCTTCTATCTTCAGAATGTTTTCCTGTAGGATCATAGTTCACAATTTCTTCTTATTTTATTTTGTTTTTTGAGATAGAATCTTCTCTGTCACCCAGGCTGGAGTGCAATGACGGGATCTCAGCTCACTGTAACCTCCACCTCCTGGGTTCAAGGGAGTCTCCTGCCTCAGCCTCCTGAGTAGCTGGGATTACAGGCACCTGCCACCGCATCGGCTAATTTTTGTATTTTTAGTAGAGATGGGGTTTCATCATGTTGGCCAGCCTGATCTCAAACTCCTGACCTCAGGTAATCCACCCGCCTCGGCCTCCCAAAGTGCTGGGATTACAGGCATAAGCCACCATGTCTGGCCTTCTTTTTCTTTCTTTCTTTTTTTCTTTTTTTTTTTGTAAGAGACAGGGTCTGTGTTTCCCAGGCTGGAGTCACAACTCACTGCAGCTTCAATCCCCCAGGCTCAGACAATCCTCCCACCTCAGCTCCTTGAGTAGCTGGGACCACAGGTGCACACCACAATGCCAGGCTAATATTAAAATTATTTGTAGAGATAGGGGAGTCTCCTTATGTTGTCTAGGCTGGTCTTGAACTTGTGGCCTCAAGTGATCCTCCTGCCTTGGTCTCCCAAAGTGCTGAGATTACAGGCGTGAGCCACTGTGCCCACCCTTTTTTAGGGGAGTAGAGGTGGGGAGGTACAGGATCTTGCTCTATTGCCCAAGCTGGTGTGAAAGATGCAGCCTCAGGAGATCCAACCACCTTTGTCTCCCAAAGTGCTGGGATTACAGGGCGAGGTACTGTGCCCAGCCCCACAAGTTATTATACCAGGAGAATTGGAAGCAAAACCTTCATATTCAGTGTATGTAAATGCTTTGTGAGCTATGAGAAATTTCCAGGCCAATATATGTTTAAGATTTAGAAAACTACTTTAGGGTTACAAGCAGATCCAGATGGGTTTCTAACATTTGAAGTAAGTATTGCTCTAAGTTGTGAACCAGCTTTCAGCTTCCCTGGAAACTTTTCCACTGATTTCAATAGGAAGAGGCAAAGGAAATTTGTATCAGAGATTGAAGAGGTTTGTACTTGAGACTTGGCCCAGAAGACAGTCAACAGGTATCCTATGACAGGTCCCTCTGATAAGTTTTCTCTTACTGAAGAATACCTCAATTAAGGGGAAAAAGGGGTAGGCTTAACTTTTTTTTTTTCTTTTTTTTTTGTAGAGACAGGGTCTTGCTCTGTCACCCAGGCTGGAGTGCAGTGGCACAATCTCAGCTCACTGCAACCTCCACCTCCAGGGTTTAAGCGATTCTCCTGCCTTAGCTTCCCAGGTAGCTGGGAGTACAGGCATGTGCCACTATGCCCAGGTAATTTTTTTATTTTTAGTAGAGATGGGGATTCACTATGTTGGCCGGATTGGTTTCGAACTCCTAACCTCAGGTGATCTGCCTGCCTCAGCCTCCCAAAGTGCTGGGATTACAGGTGTGAGCCACTGTGCCTGGGCGGCTTAACTCAAGTGTGTACCAAAACCCATGCCCTTTCTGCCACTCAGAATGTAATTTACTCAGTTGGTGTTTTGATTTTACTTCCCATTTTCCCAGCTCAGTAACATTAAAGATTTTTGCCTGACTTCCAAGACCTTGTATATTCTGTCCCAAACCTACTTATCAGTCACTATTTCTAACTCTTCATTAAAGTGTGTATTCTAATTTGTCCAAACACAGTGTTCTAAGAACATGCCCCTATGTTCCTGCCTCTGAACCTTTATTCATTTCCCTCTGATTTTCCTCCACATGCTTTTATCTCCTTTATTCAAATCCTATCTGAACCTTGAGGCCCACCAGGGTTTTATTTCCTCCACTCAGTCTTCCCCACCACTAATTTCTCCCTTCCTGTCTTCACATCAATAGCATTATGTAATATATAAAATTCTTGACCACTTTGGTGAAAATCATGTTTAGTTACGTCATATCTCAGGTCTAACTTTCCAAATGAAATATATAAAGTACCTAGAGTCAGGTATTTCTTGGGTATCCCTCATAGGGGTTCCTCGCTGGCCATTCATGATAATCACTGGGTGCTTGTTTAAAAAAAATAGATGATCAGGTTGTATCCTCCCAGAGATTTTGTTTTGTTAGAACTAAGATGGGTTAAGGAATCTGTATTTTATTTATTTTTTTTTAGCCTTGTGAAAAGGCCTCACAAAATTAGAAAAAGACTCATAACTGTTCCTCTCCACGGAAATCTTTAGTAAAAGGCAAAAGGTTTATATCATCTGAAGAGAAACCAAAGTAGAAATCTGTATTTTTTGCCTGCACTCAGGTACTTAACTAATCCCCTGATGGGAGTTGAGGAATCACTTCTCATAGCACTTGTCATAGAAGACACTCAACTTGAGTAGAAACATTTGGGTGTAGACTACGTAAAAGTATATACTTATTTATATTGCATGTGACCTCATGGATAGGCACTCTACAACCAAATCTACACTTTAGGGCACAAATTGAAAGGCAGATAATCTGGTTTACTCTCTGGCACGGGTTCGGTATGTTTGGAAGCAGAATCTCCTCTAGGTCTGTGATGGCTTGATAATTACAATTGCAGAGTAGAACAGGTTGGCAGAATTGTAGCTGATTAAAAACAGTTTCCTATTCTCAGTCAGTTGCAGTCTATGGCATTTGTTTGTGGAGTAATATTTAGGGGGAAGGAGACTTTGATGTGGGAAAAAGCTGGTCAAATTTTGCCCCAGGCATTACAAAATTAGTAAAATGAATCTTCCTGCCTACTCCTCACCTCATATTCTAAATCCAGCTCAAGTGTTAAATGATGAAGGATTAAGCTGTGATTCTCCTCCTGGGGTACTTGTGTTTTTAAAGGGAATCCTCTGGAAGTGAGAAGAGAGGATTATCTTAATGACCCCCAACCTTACTTGTTAGGCAGACTGCCCAGAGCCCGAGATTTGGGAGAGCATTCTCTTACAAGATGATCCCTTGGACACCACTCTGCTTCTTCCTATAGTTTACAATTCTAAGTAAAATGAACAGTGACTAAAAAAGTTTCCGTTATTCTGAGAGCTGAGCAAATAGGACCCTTTCAGTTTAGATGTGGACATGCTGGTCTGCTATGGGTGTTGTTAGAAGAAACATCTGGGTTGCAAAGTCCCATCACTGTTTTGCTGAAACGCTGTATTGCGGGTTTTCAATATTCTTATGCTATTATATTCAAAGAGAAAACTCATGAGTGTTCTTTATATTTGTTCAGCAAATATTGAGTGCCTATTATGTTTCAAGTATTGTCCTATATGCTAGAGATAAAACTATCAACAAAATTCATGGAGGTTACATTATGGGAGAGGTGGTGAAGGGGTGATGAGATATATATATATATATATATATATATATATAAACAAAATAATGATATATGTTAAATGATAAGTGCTGTGGAGGAGAAATAAGCAGAGAATGGAAATGAGTGTTGGGGGAGGGTTTAAATTTTAAACTGAATGGGCAGGGAAGATCTCACTGAGAAGGTGACACTATAGTAAAGACTTGAAGAGGGTGAGGAAGCCAAGAAGCCATGCACATATCTGGGAAAACAAAATTCCTAACTGGTTTAAGAGCTCTCAGATCCTAGGTTAAGACTTATAATTTGTTAATCTGAATCTAATTCTAGCACCATCACTAAATGCATAATAATTTCCCCTTTGAAAGCTACTCAGAATAAAAAAAAAAAAAAAAAAAAAAAAAGGCCAGGCGCAGTGGCTCACGCCTGTAATCCCAGCACTTTGGGCAGCCGAGGCGGGTGGATCACTTGAGGTCAGGAGTTCGAGACCAGCCTGACCAACATAGTGAAACCCTGTCTTTTTTAAAAATAATAAAAAAAAGAAAGCTACTCAGTCATGAAAAATATAAAGTCCCATAAGTCTTAGTTGAAAATTTCATATAAAAAGTAAATTTTGGCCAGGCGCAGTGGCTTACGCCAGTAATCCCAGCACTTTGGGAGGCCACGGTGGGCAGATCACCTGAGGTCAGGAGGTCAAGACCAGCCTGGCCAACATGGTGAAAACTCGACTCTACTAAAAATACAAAATAATAATAATAATAATAAATTTTCTTTTTTTCTTTTTGTTGAGATGGAATCTTATTCTGTAGCCTGAGCTGAAGTGCAGTGGCACAGTCTTGGCTCACTACAACCTCCACCTCCAGGGCTTATGCTATTCTCATGCCTCAACCTCCCGAGTAGCTGGGACTATAGGCTTGTGCCACCATACCCAGCTAATTTTTTGTATTTTAGTAGAGGTGGGGTTTCACCATGTTGCCCAGGGTGGTCTTAAACCCCTGAGCTCAGGCGATCCACCTGCTTTAGCCTCCTGAAGTGCTGGGATTACAGGAGTAAGTCACTGTGCCCAGCCAATTTTATTTTTTTCTGAAAGCCAAGTAGTACTACCACAGTAATTTTGAGGAATAGAGTCTACCCAGAAGCAAAAAAAAAAAAAAAAATTCATTGTGATTTTCACATGAGAGTCTCATTTCTGTTAATTACTTCAACTAAAAAAACAGTCACAAGAAAAATTAAACATTGCATCTTTTTTTTTATTTTTTGATTTTTTGATTTTTATTTTTTTTAGAAAAAGAGAGAAAAGGAGAAAGAAAGCAACAGCAAAAGAAAGAAAAAAAAGAATGAAAGAGAGAAAGAAAGAGGACAAGAAAGAGGGAGAGAGAATGGGATTCTTGTTTTATTGCCCACACTAGAATGCAGTCTAAAAATAGGTATTAAAAACCTCTTTTATGCCAATAATTATGCTTAACAATGGAGACAGGAAGGAATAGGGGATGCAAATAACAAATAAGCAGCCAACCAATATTTTATTTAAACCTGTGAAATGCTATGCAATTGCTGAGGAGTGATTTACTTCCAATTATGTGGTCACTTTTAAAATAGGTATAATGTGATATTGAGAAAAATGTATGTTTTGTGGATTTGGGGAGGAGAGTTCTGTAAATATTTGTTAAGTCTAGTTGTTCCAGGTCTGAGT
>PVKP010032898.1:0-24699 GCA_004027715.1 Plecturocebus donacophilus | reverse complement strand
CTTCCGTTTTCCGGTTTCAAGCAATTCTCCTGCCTCAGCCTCCCGAGTAGCTGGGACTACAGGCACGCACCACCACGTCCGGCTAGTTTTTTGTACTTTAGTAGAGACGGGGTTTCACCGTGTTGGCCAGGATGGTCTCGATCTCTTGACCTCGTGATCTGCCCGCCTCGGCCTCCCAAAGTGCTGGGATTACAGGCGTGAGCCACCGCGCCCGGCCAATTTTTAATTGGATTATTTGTTTCCCTGCTATTGAATTGAGTTCCATGTCTATTTTGAATATTTACTCCTTATCTGGTACATGGTTTACAAATACTTTCTACCATTCTGTAGGGTTTCTCTCCATTCCATGGTTGGTTTCCTTTGCTGTGCAGAAGCTTTTGTGTGTGTGTGCAGAAGCTTTTAAATGTGATGCAATCCATTTATTTATTTTTGCTTTTGTTGCTGGTGCTTTTGAGTTCCTATCGAAAAAATCATTGTTTAGACCAATGTCAAGAAGTTTTTCCCTATTATTTACTCTAGTAGTTTTATAGTTTCAGATATTACATTTAAGTTTTTAATCTATTTTGAGTTGATTTTTGTATATCATGTGAGATAAAGGTCTAATTTTAGTCTCCTGCATGTGAATATCCAGTTTTCCCGCATTATTTATTGAAGAAACTGTCATTTCCCCATTGAATGTTCTTGGCAATTCCGTCAAAGATTGGTTGACTGCAAGTGTATGGATTTATTTCCAGGATATCTATTCTGCTCCAATAGTCTGTATACATCTGTTTTTATGCCATCACCATGCTGTTTTAATTACTATAGCTTTGTGGTATGTTTTGAAGTCAGGTAGTGTGATGCCTCCAGATTTGTTTTGCTCAGGATTGCTTTGGTTCCCTAGTGTCGTAGTGGTTCCTGTGAACGCTGGGATAGTTTGTTTATGTTTCTGTAAAAATGTCATTGGAATTTTGAAAGGGATTGCACAGAATCTGTAGCTTACTTGGGGTGTTGTGCACATTTTAACAATATTAACATTTCCAATACATGAACATGAGATGTCTTTCCATTTGCTTGCATTCTTTGATTTCTTTCATTGATGTTTATGGTCATTATGTAGATCTCTTACTCCTTTGTTAAATTTATTCTTAAGTCTTTATATGAGTTTGTTTTCATGGTGCTGGTAAAGATATATCTGAGAATGGGAAGAAAAAGAGGTTTAATTAGACTTTCAGTTCCACATGGTTGGTATGTAAAGACATACCCTGAGACTGGGAAGAAAAAGAAGGTTAATTGGACTTACAGTTCCACATGGCTGGGGAAGCCTCAGAACCATGGTGGGAGGTGAAAGACACTTTTTATGTGGTGGCAGCAAGAGAAAATGAGGAAGATGCAAAAGCGGAAACCCCCGATAAAACCAACAGATCCCATGAGACTTATTCACTACCAGGAGAACAGTATGAAGAAAACCGCCCCCATGATTCAAATTATCTCCCACCTTGTCCCTCCCACAACAACTGGGAATTATGGGAGTACAATTCAAGATGAGATTTGGATGGGGACACAGCCAAACCATATCAGTATTTAATCTTTTTTGGTAGCTATTACAAATGAAATTTTCTTTTTCAGATAGTTTATTGTTAATGTATAGTAACACTACTGATTTTCATGTTTTGATTTTGCATCCTGCAACTTTACTGAATTTGTTCATTAGCTTTAACAGTTTTTTGATGAAGTTGTTAGGTTTTTTATATGTAAGATCATGACATCTTCTAACAGGTGTCATCCTCCTTTTTGATTTGGGTGCCTTTTATTTCTTTCTCTTTCATAATCTTGCTGTGGCTAGGACTTCTTATCCTATATTGAATAAAAGTGGTGAGAATAGTCATCTTTATCTTGTTTCTGATCTTAGAAGAAAAGGTTTCAGTTTTCCACTATTAAGTACGAAGATTCCTATGGACTTGTCATATCTAGCCTTTATTGTTTGAGGTGCATTCCTTCTATACCTAACTTGTTGAGTGTTTATCTTATAAAAGGATATTAAATTTTGGCAAGTGCTTTTTCTGCATCTATTGAGATGATCATATATTTTGTATCTTTCATTCTGTTAATGTGGTATAACGTATTTATTAATTTGCATGCCTTGGCATGGATGCATCCTTGCATCCCAGGGATAAACCCCACTTAATTATGCATAACCTTTATAAAAAATGTTTTTTCTGTTTTTTTCTCCTTTGAAATGGGATCTACTCTGTCACCCAAGCTGGCATGCAGTGGCATGATCATCACTTCCTACAGCCTCAATCTCCTGGGTGCAAGTGATTCTCCTGCCTCATCCTCCCAAGTAGTTGGGACTACAGGCATGTGCCACCATGCCAGACAAGGTCTCACTATGTTGCCCATGCTGTCTTTGAACTCCTGAGCTAAAGCATTCCTCTCACCTTGGCCTCCCAAAGTGTTGGCATGGGTCACTGTACCTGGTCTATGATCTTTTAAATGTGCTGTTTTATT
Organism: Plecturocebus donacophilus; assembly: GCA_004027715.1. NCBI lineage: Eukaryota > Metazoa > Chordata > Mammalia > Primates > Pitheciidae > Plecturocebus > Plecturocebus donacophilus. The sequence goes on along the minus strand of PVKP010032898.1, from coordinate 22,209 downwards.
TGGTTTGCTAGTAGCCTATAATTTTCTTTTCATATGAACGTCCTTTTCTGGCTTTGATAACAAGTTAATGTTGCCCCCAAAAAATGTGTTTGGAAGGGTTCCTTTTCAATTCTTTGGAAAAGTTTGAGAAAAACTGGTGTTAATTCTTCTTTGAATGTTTGATAGAATTTAATGGTGATGTCATCAGATCCTGGATTTTTCTTACTGGGAGTTTTTTAAATTTTAATTTTATTTACTTATTATTATTATTATTTTTTGAGATGGAGTCTTGCTCTGTCGCCAAGCTGGAGTGAAGTGGCATGATCTCGGCTCACTGCAACTTCTGCCCGCCAGGTTCAAATGATTTTCCTGCCTCAGCCTGCCGAGTAGCTGGGACTGCAGGCACACGCCACCACGCCCAGTTAATTTTTGTATTTTTAGTAGAGGCAGGGTTTCACCATGTTGGCCAGGATGGTCTTGATCTCTTGACCTTGTAATCTGCCCACCTCCCAAAGTGCTGGGATTACAGATGTGAGCCATCGTGAACAGCCGGGAGTTTTGTTTTTGTTTTTGTTTTTTAATTGATTCAATTTTCTTGTTAGTGGTCTGTTCACATTTTCTATTTCTCTGTGATTCAGTCTTGGCAGGTTATATGTTTCTAGGACTTTATCTTTTTTTTAGGTTATTTAATTTGTTAGTATATAATTCATAGTAGTCTCTTAAGATTCTTTGTATTTCTGTGGCATCAGTTGTAATGTCTCCGTTTTAATTTATAATTTTATTTGAAGTATCTCTTTTGTTGCTTAATTCAGCTAGAGGTATATCAATTTTGTTTACTGTTTTAAAAAGCCGACTCGGTTTCATTGCTCTTTTCTGATGTTTTTCTCATCTCTGTTTTCTTTATTTCTGCCCTGATCTCTTTATTTTCTTCTTTTGCTGACTTTGATCTTAGTTTTTCTTTTTTTTGAGGTGTAAAGTTAGGTTATTTTAGGACTTTCTTTTTTTTAAATGTAGGTGCTTATTACTCTAAACTTCCTTCTTAGAATTGCTTTTTCTGCATTCTATAAGTTGCAGTATATTGTGTTTCCATTTTATCTGAAGATACTTTTTGACTTCCCTTTTGTTTTCTTCTTTGATACATTGGTTGATCAGGAGTATGTTGTTTGATTTCCACATGTTTGTGAATTTTCCATGTTTTCTCCTGTTATTGATTTCTACTTTCATTGTAGTTGGAAAAGATACTTGATGTAATTTTGATCCTCTTGAATTTGTTAAGACTTGCATTGCAGCCTAACACATGATCTACCCTGAAGAATGTTCTGTGTGCTCATAAAAACAATGTGTATTCTGCTGTTGTTGGATGGAATGTTCTATATACGTCTCTTAGATCTGTTTGGTCTATAGTGTTGTTCATGTCCATTTTTTAAGCTGATTTGCTGTCTGAATTATCTATTCATTGTTGAAAGTAGGTTGTTGAAGTCTCATACTATTATTATATTGCTCTTTATTTCTTCCTTCATTTCTGTTAATATTTGCTTTATATATTTGGGTGCTTTGATATTGAGTGCATATATTTTTATCATTGTTTTACCATCCTGAATTGATCTGTATTATTTAATGATCTTCTTTGTCTCTACAGTAGCCCATATTCATACTGCTATAAAGATATACCCAAGAATGGGTAGTTTTTAAAGGAAAGAGGTTTAATTGACTCACAGTTGAGCATGGCTGGGGAGAACTCAGGAAACTTACAATTGTCGTGGAAGGTGGAGGAGAAGTAAAGCACCTTCTTCACATGGTGGAGGGAAGGAGAAGTGCTGAGCGAAGTGGGGAAGAGCCTCTTATAAAACTGTCACATCTTGTGAGAACTCGCTCACTATCACAAGAACAGCATGGGGGAAACCATCCCCATAATTCAATTACCTCCACCTGGTCTCTCCCTTGACATGTGGGGATTATGGGGATTACAATGCAAGATGAGATTTGGGTGGGGACACAACCTAACTATATCAGTCTCTTTTTACAACTTTTGACTTAAAGTCTATGTTGTCTGATGTAAGTATAGCTACCTCTGCTCTCTTTTGGTTACTATTCATATGAAAGATCTTTTTCTCTCCTTTCACTTTCAGCCTATGTATGTCTTAAGCTAAAGTGAGTCTCTTGTAGGCAACATATAGTTGAATCTTTTCTTTTTAAAATCTATTCATGATATAGAAATTCATGATATAGAAATCTATGTCTTTTGATTGGATAATTTAATCAATTTATATTTAAAATAATTATTGTAATTCCTTCTGCCACTTAGCTAATTGCTTTCTGTTTTTTAGTTCCTTTGTTTCAATCATTATTTTCTTGGTGTCTGCCTTTGTGATTTCATATTTTCTTACTGGTATGCCTTGATTCATTTCTTTCTATCTTTTGTGTTCTATCTTACGGGTATTTTTTTTACTTTGTAGTTACCATGAGACATATATAAAACATCTTATAATAATCTATTTTCAGCTGATACTAACAACTTCAATCACATATAAAAACTCTACATTTTAACTTCTTCACCCCGAATATCTTATGTTTTTGATGTCAAAATTTACATATTTTACATTGTGTATCAATTTCCAAACCATTGTAGTATGAGTTATTTTTAATAATTTTGTCTACTAACTTTATACTGGAGTTAAAATTGATTTATGCACCACCATTACAGAATTAGGATATCTTTAATTTGACTATAGTCTTACTTTTGTAGTAAGTTTTTATAATCTCATGTATTTTTATGTTAGTGCCCTTTCATTTCAACTTTAAATACTTCTCTTAGCATTTCCTATAAGGCAGGTCTAGTGGCAATGAACTGTCACAGCTTTTGTTTCTTTGGGAAATGTATCTCCCCTTTGTTTCTGAAAAACATCCTTGCTGAATATCTTCACTGGCAGTTTGTTTTCTTTGGCACATTGATATCCTCCTACATTCTCCTCACCTGCAGCTTCTCCTGAGAGATGTTCTGTTTTAGTTTTATGAAGCCTCTCTTGTATGTGATGAATTGCTCTTTTCTTGCTTTCAAAATCCTTTTTACCTTTGACTTTGGGGGATTTGATTATAATGTATATTAGATCTCTATATTTAATCTGTTTGTGCTATCTGATTTTCATGAATGTGAGTATTCATTTCCTTCTCTAAATTTGGGGAGGTTTCTGTCATTGTTTCTTCAAGTAAGCTTTCTGTTCTTTTCTCTTTCTCTACTCCATCTAGAACTTCTATAATGTGTATAGTCATTCACTCGATGTCTCATAATTTCTTTAGGCTTTCTTTAGTCTTTTTATTTAAAGAAATTTGTTCTTTTGGGTAATTACAAATGTCCTTTGAGCTCATTGATTATTCTGCTTGACTGAGTCTTCTGTTGAAGTTTTCTATGATTTTTTTTTCCAGAAAAGTCATTGTGTTTTTTTAGCTTCAGAATTTGTTTTTGTTTCTGTAACTTTGTTATGTTTCTCATTTTGTTTATGTACTGCTTTCTTGATTTCACGTAGTTTTCTACATGTGGATTTGTGTGTTTGTGTGTGTGGTTTTTCTCTCACTGAGCTTCTTTAAGAGGATTATTTTGAACTCCTTGTTGAGCAGTTCATTTTATTAGGGTCAGTCATTGGTGCTTTATTTTCCTCCTTTGGTGTCATGTTTTTTTTTGATTATTCATAATCCTTGTGGCCTTCTGTTGGTGTCTGTGCATTTGAAGAAGTAGACACCTATTCTAATGTTTACAGATTGGCTTTGGTAGTGAAAGCCCTTCACCAGGTAGCCCATCCAGAGATTCTGGGCAGGCTCTCTGGTGGGGTCAATGGGCAGACTTGCTACTGTAGTCCTCAGGCAGGCTGGCCTTATGTTGAGATCCACTGGGGCCTAGGCCATAGGCATGGCCTGGCATTAGTGCTTTTTATGTCACAAGTCTCCGTGAAGAATGAACTGGGGTTGTGAGAGTCTTAGTCTCCTAACAAACACACTGCAGCTGTGGTTTGATTTTTGGCTGGAAGTCAAGGAGTACTCTTTGTCACCTCAAAAGTTTTGAAGACTTTGGTACAGCAGAAAGAACTCTGGGAGCAGTTAGATCATCAGCATTGAAGCCCCTTCTTCGCCTGGTGTGTAAGAAGCAGACATCAAAGAAGAGGCTGAGGCAAAAGGACATGAGCACACTTGTCCTTGAGCACATGAGAGGCTTCCTTTGGGTAGTCTAAGAGTGAATGAAAAACATGAGATCAGAGTAGACATTTACTTCCACAGGTGGAAGTGATGATCTAGGGAAACTGAGGTTTAGTTAACGTTGCATGAGTGTTGAGCCACAGAATGGTGAGGCCTGAGGACATTTGAGTTAACTCAAAATACGTCTCCATTTTATTCCTTCCCTTCCATTATTTTTGCTACTATAAATACATCTGCCATTTCACATCTAGGCTCCTACCTCTGTAACAGGCTTTCTATTGTTTTTCTTTTCCTTGCGTCATTCAGCTTCAGTCCATCTTGATCATTTACTAAACTGGTCTTTTTTAAATGTTGCTTTTGTCGTATTATTACAAACTCTTGAAAATAAGGAGATATACACACTCTTTGGAGCTTCAGGATAGAGGTGGATGGGGATCAAAGTAGCATGAGATCTCTCCTATCTTATTCTCCAGTTCTCACAGACACACAAAGGAAAACGTGATTCTCATGACAATTCTAGCATGTCCATAGTGTTCCTCCTTAGCATTTTTGTTTTTAAGTCCATTAAAATATGCAAATAGCACTGGAAGACATAATGAGCCAATGCTGTTAAATTGCTAACTTAACAAATAGGCAAAACCTTAGCAAAACTTTCCTCTGTTCATAGATTCAGAAATTTTGAGTCATATCTACATCGCTTGATGCTTTGGTTGATTTCCGTAGAAGCACATTCTGAGTCAGGAATTCAGGTGCACATGTTTTATTAAAGATGTTTTTCTAGGAGAAAAATCTATAGGAAACCAAGGGAGTAGAATAAGGAAGGGAAAGAGGCAAAGCAAGGAATATAATTTCAGGTAAAGTAGAGCTCATCCATGGGGTAGGAGTTTGGGGATCTGGAGCATACATCACACTGTCTTTTGTACCCTGCCCTGTAAGTCTTTGGCAATGCTGACAAAGATGAGGAGGTGGGGATTATAGTCTTCTGAGCAAAATGGTTTCCATTGGCTGAGTGCAAGTTCCCATAGAAGAGGGCACTGTGAGCTGTTACCAGCCAATACTCACAACAACTGAGGGACTGGTTACACTCCCACTAAAAAAGATTGAAGTGGGATACAAACAGCAACTATTATAGTTTACCCTATTGAGATCCACCATTTCTCATACATTAAGGTCATTTCATTAAGGTATGGATTCTAGTGGATTCTGTTTGGTAACAGTTCTGGGAAAACACATAAGAGGAAGGTTATCAGGAATAGTATGCCCGACTGGTGCAGTCATCCTAAAGTCACAACTAATACTCATAATCTCCACCCTTTACTATTCGTTCTAGATTCCTCTCAGTCTCAGCCATCACTTCTACTGGCCTAGATGGCCTGTCTGGCAGGATAACGCACACTTTCTTTTGTTTGACTTTTATATGGAAATGAGGGAGCTTTATTGGTTGCATATTGCATCGCAGAGCCAACAGAGAGCATTAGAGCCAGAGGATACTTGCAGACAGGCAGCTTCAATGATACACATGGCCCCAAGGAGCCCTGAGCCACTGCTTATGGCTTGCCCTGGTTTCCAGTGATAAATTCCTGCCTCTTTGGTCCCATGCTTGGAGCAGGAATGTAGAAGCTGCTGTACCTAAATTCTAAGGGGCAGGGGTGAGACCAGAGCACCTGCCTGAGCAAGTAGGCATGGACTGACAGACTGCCCTCAACAAAGGGGCCTATAGTTTAACAGGCACTTTATTTGAGGGCTACATTCTTAGCCCTCCCAATCTTTAAAATATGAAAAAATAGAGTTTATTTCGTTAAAAATACATTCCATTCAGTATGTGTTCTCAGCTGGAAAATAGGGTCCCTTTCCTATGATCTTGGTTGTGAGGCATTGAGGAGAACCCTGTTCCCCACTCAGAGTATTCAAAAAATAATTCCTAAAAGCAGCTCTTTCCAAAGCAATCTTGTCAGAGAAATAATAAAACCCTGTACCAAAGCAGCCAGGGACCCAGTCTCTGGGACCCTATTTCTTTGTTGGGAAGTGGTAACACTTGGGATAACCCACACTTTCATCCCTGGGGGAATCTGAGATCAAGAACCAAGCTCATGTCTTTCTTCTTTTTTGCCAGCTGGTTACAGGGAACACTCTCATAAGGTCACAGGTGTGAGCCAAGGAGCAGGCACCAGTTCAGTAGTGGTAGGTATTGTGAAAATCTGGGCCACTTGTTCACATAGCTTATTTGTGACCTCTGGACCTGCTCAAGCCTGATCCTAGATACACTACTTTAATTGAATGGTGTATTTCTTCTGAGCCCATGTAACTTAATGACTTGGTGGGTCATGATGGGTATTTATAGCTACAGGTCACTTGGTATCTCATGATAAGGTATTCCATCTCTGTCATTCCAGGAGTTACTTTTCAGGTGGTGTATAATTCTCTATATACCTTCTACATGTAGAACCCTAAGAATATGCTGTGGCTGTCGACTTGGGGCTTGCTTGAGATGTCACAAGACACTTGTTTCTTCCTCTACTATTGTTGAATCTGCCAAATGGTATGACCCAAGTTTTGTCAATGTTTCTAATAACATTCTCTATAGCAAAAGAATATCCAAGATCATGCATTGTAGTTAGTTGTCATATCTCTTTGGGTTTCTTTAACAGACAACAATTTCTGAGTCTTTGTATTTCATGAAATAGACATTTTTTAAGAGTACCGACCAGTTATTTTGTACAGTGTCCTTCATTTTGGGTTTATTTGCCTCATCATCAGATTCAGGTAGTGCAATTTTTAGCAGAATTATCACGGAAGTGATCTTGTGTACTTCTCAGTGCATCATAGCAAGAGGCACCTGCTATAGATTAGTTCTATTACTGGCAATGTTAAATTTGATAATTTGGCTGAGTTGGTTCCTGCCAGGTTTTATATTGTAAAGTTCCTATTTTATGCTCTGTAATTAATAGGTATCTTGTGGAGGTGATACATGGGATTATGTGAATGTTACTCTATTTCTCATCAAACTTTCACTATTTTAGCAATCATTAATGATTCTTGGCTGAATCAAGATAATTACATGGTTATGCTTATTTCATTATTCCTTCTACATTTATTTGTTGGCTTCCTACTGCAAGAAAGGGATTTTCCTTCTTTATTTATATCAGTGTAGGCCCTGTGGATTTTTACTTACTTAATATGTTAGAGTCCTCTACTATCATTGTTTTGATGCTTAGATTGTCCCACACTGGTCTGTCATCTCAATTAGCGAATTCTGGATCTGAGACCTTACTCAGATCTGGGGATTGGACAAACAATCATGGCTTTCTACTGGGGCAGTGATCTTAACTTTCTGCTCACACGTTTTTGGTCTCTTTTAGTTATACTAAGCAATAGTCCCTAAGCTGTCTATATATCTCGCCTCTAGAAATATCATGAAATTTACATTAAAGTTTACTCATATTTTACCATTCTGTGGGTTTTGACAAATACTTCAGGGCCTATTTCTTTAAATTACCATTGTAAGCATTTTTAGGTGTACAGTTTAATAGTGTTAACTATGTTCACATTGTTTAAAACAGATGTCCAAAACATTTCTTATCTTGCAAATCTAAAACTCTATACCTGTTAAACAATTTCCCTTTCCCTCTATCCCCTGGTAACCACCATTTCACTTTCTGTTTCTACGATTTTAACTATTTAAATTACTCATATAAGTAGTTTCATGTAACATTTGTCTTTTTGTCTCTGGCTTATTTAATATCCTCCAGATTCATCTATAGAGCATATTACAGGATTTTCTTGCTTTTTAAGGTTGAATAGTATTGCCTGTGTATTCCATATTTTGTTTTCCTTCATATGTTAATGGACATTTGACTTACTTCCACCTCTTGGCTACTGTGAATATTGTATTATGAACATGGATGTGCAAATCTCTGAGACCTTGCTTTCAGTTCTTTTGGATATATACTCATAAGTGGGATTGATGGATTACATGGAAGTTCTATTTTTAATTTTTCAAGGAACCTCCATATTGCTTCCCATGGCATTTACACCATTTTGCAATCCCACTAACAGTGCAAAAGGGTCCCAAATACATCTTTATCAACACTTGTTGGTGGTTTTTTGGTTTTGTTTTTTTTATAGTAGCCATCCTAATGGTATGAGATGATACCTCATTTTGGTTTTGATCTGCATATCTCTGAATAGCGGTGTTGAACATCTTTTCATATGCTTGTTGGCCATCTTATATCATTGTTGTCTATTCACATGCTCTGCCCATTTAATTTTTCTTTTTAATTCAGGGTCTCACTGTGTTGCCCAGGATAGAGTACAGTGGCACAACCACGGCTCACTGCAGCCTCAGCCTTCCAGGCTCAAGTGATCCTCCCACTTCAGCCTTCTAAGTAGCTGGGATAGCAGGTGTGCACCACCATGTCTGGCTAATTTTTTTTTGTATATATATGTGTGTGTGTGTATTTTTTTTTTTTTTTTGGTAGAGATAGGGTATTGCTATGTTGCTCAGCCTGGTCTTAAACTCTGGAGTCAAGTGATCCTCCTGACTTGGCCTCCCAAAGTTCTGGAATTACAAGCATGAGCCCCTGCACTGGGCCTAAAAACTTAAAAATTTGATTTTCTGATTTGTTGTTGTTTAGTTGAAGGATTTCTTTATATATTCTAGATATTAAGCCCTTATAATATATATGCTTTGCCAGTATTTTCTCCCATTCTGTAGGTTGCCTTTTCACTCTATTGATTGTGTCCTTTGTACAAAAGTTTTAAAGATTGGTGTAGTTTTGTCTTTTTGTTGTTGTTGTTGTTTGTGTTTTATTAAGTTATACCCAAGAAATTATTGTCAAGTCCAACGTCTTGAAGCATTTCCTGTATGTTTTCTTCAGGAAGTCTTGTAGTTCCGAGTCTTTTATTTAAGTCTTTAATCCATTTGGTGTTAATATTTGTATTTGATTTAAGATTAGGGTCCAGCTTCATTCATTTGCATGCAGATATTCTGTTTTTCCAGCACCATTTGTTGAAGAGTTTGACCTTTCCCTATTGTGTGATCTTGTCACCCTTTTTTTTTTTTTTTTTTTTTTTTTTTTTTTTTTGAGCTGGAGTCTCACTCTGTCACCCAGAGGGGAGTGCAATGACACGATCGTGGCTCACTGCAACCTCCACCTCCCAGGTTCAAGTGATTCTACTGCCTCAGCCTCCTGAGTAGCTGGGATTACAGGCACCTGTCACCACCCCCAGCTAATTTTTATATTTTTAGTAGAGATGGGGTTTCACCATCTTGGCCAGGGTGGTCTTGAACTCCTGACCTTGTGATCCACCTGCCTCAGCCTCCCAAAGTGTTGGGATTACAGGCGTGAGCCACTGCACCAGCATCTTGTTACCCTTGTTGAAGATCATTTGCCCATATACATGAGGGCTCATCTCTGGACTCTTTATTCTATTTCATTGATATTTGTCTATCTTTATGTTACTACTACATTGCTTTGATTACTGCGACTTTTGTAATAAGTTTTGAAAGCTGGAAGTTTAAGTCCTCCGACTTTGTTTCAAAATTGTTTGGCTATTTGGTATTCCTTGAGATTTCCTATAGCTTTTAGGCTGAATTTTTCTGTTTCTAAAAAAAAAAAAAAAAAAAAAAAAGTGCTGTTGGGATTTTGGTAAGGATTGTGTTGAAACTGTAGATCTCTTTGGGTAATATGGATACTTTGACAATATTAAGTCTTCCAACCCATAAGCACAAATGTCTTTTTATGTGTCTTTAATTTCTGTAAGCAATGTTTTGTAGTTTTCACTGTACAAATCTTTTCTCTCTTTGGTTAGGTTTATTTCCAAGTATTTTATTAACTTTGATGCTGTATTAGTCTATTCTCATGCTGCTAATAAAGACATACCCAAGACTGGGTAATTTATAAAGAAAAAGAGGTTTAATGGACTCACAGTTCCATATGGCTGGGGAGCCCTCACAATCATGGCAGAAGGTGAATAAGGAACAAAGTCACATCTTACATGGCAGCTGGCAAGAGAGCATGTGCAGGGGATCTCCTTTTTATAAAACCATCCGATCTTGTGAGACTTATTCAGTATCATGAGAACAGCACAGGAAAACCTGCCCTCATGATTCTCTTACCTCCCACAGGGTTCTCCCACTATATGTGGGGATTATTATAATTCGAGATGAGATTTGGGTGGGGAACAGAGCCAAACCATATCAGATGCTATTATAAAGAAAACTGTTTTCTTAATTTTCGAATTAAGAATGGGCATCCTTTTCTTGCTTCTAATGTTTTACCACTGAGTATGATGTTAGCTGTGATCTTTTCACAAGCGACCCTTTAAATGTTGTGGTAGTTTCCTTCTATTCTTAGTTTGGAGAATGTTTTCATTTTTGGCTTTTATATATTGAAAGAGTGTTGAATCTTGTGAAATTATTTTTCTGCATCAATTGATGTGATCCTATTTTTTTTTCCTTCATTCTGTTAATGTTACATTGATTTTCTTTCTTCCTTTCTTTTTTCTTTTTTTGCAGCAGGAAAAAACACCTGTCACCTGGGTGGAAGTACAGTGGTACAATCATGGCTTACTACAGCCTCAATCTCCTGGGATCAAGCAGTTATTTCATCTTGGCCTCCCAAAGTGCTAGGATTACAGGTGCAAGCCACCACCCCTGGCTCCATTAATTTTCATATGTTAAAATACTCTTGCATTCCATTAATAAATTCCACATGGTAATGATGTATAATCCTTTTAATGTGCAGTTGAATTGCATTTCCAGTATTTCTGAGGTTACTATGTTTCTGCATGTATTTGCCTTTATCAGAGAACCTTATATTTTCATCTGGCTTCATGTTGCTCTCTAATGTGTTTCATTTCAACTAGAAAGACTCCCTTTAGCATTTTTTGTAGAGCAGGTCTAGTAATAAGGTACTCCCTCAGCTTTTGTTTATCTGAGGTCTTAATTTCTCCTTGTTTTTGAAGAAGAGTTTTACTGGATACAGTATTCTTCATTGAAACCTCTTTTTTTTTCTTTCAGCACTTTAATTATATTATTCCACTCCTTCTGGCCTGCAAATTTCTGCTGAGAAATCCACTGATACCTTGTGGAAGCTCCCTTGTATATGATGAGTTGCTTTTCTCTTGCTGCCTTCAAGATCTTGTCTTTCACTTTACGTAGTTTTATCAAAATGTGTCTTGGTGTTCTCTCTGGATTTGTCCTAGTTGGAGTTCACTGAGTTTTTATTTTCATTTCTTTCATTAGATGTGGATATTTTATTAATTCTTCTAATAAGCTCTCTGCTTCCCACTCTCTTTCTGGTATTTTCATAATGCATATATTGATCTACTTGACAGTCCCTTAGGCTCTCTTTACTTTTCTTCACTAATTTTTTGTTTTGTTCCTGTGATTTGATTTCAAATTACCTGCCTTCAAGTTCACTGATTCTTTATTCTACCTGATCAAGTCTGCTGTTAAATCTTTCTAGTGATTTTTTAAATTTAGTTATTCTATTTTTCAATCCCAGAATTTCTACTGTATTCTTGAGTTCATATCTTTCTATTGACATTCTTATTTTATTTTGCATAGTTTTTCATATTTTTGTTTACTTGTCTGTGTTCACTTTTAGCTCATTGAAAATCTTTATGACAGTTACTTTAAATTCTCTGTCAGAAAGCTCATAGATCTCATTTCTTCAGAATTGGTTTCTGGAGTTTTGTTTTGATCCTTTGGCCCTGTTTCCCTCTTTCTTTGTATACCTTGTAATCTTTTGCTGGGTATGGGCACTGAAAAAACCTCCTATTCAAGTCTTTGTGTGCTGATTTCATACAGGCAATGACCTTCACTGAGCAACCCTACTGAAGGTTCCAGGAGGAACTCTCAAAGCTTTTCTGAAAGCTTATTCGCCCTGGTTTATGCCTATAGAACTTCAGCTCTACTGTGTAGTCATGCCCACCTAATTATAGTGATATCCAAACTTTGCTGTTCTAAGTGGTCTGAGGTAGCCAGATAGAAATCAGTTTATCCAGCAGCCTCCAGACAAGCCAGAATGTTAGATACACAGTCCATTCTTTTCTGTCCTGAGGTAAGAGCCCTGTTATGGAAAGTTTCTTCCCAGTGGCACACACTATATTGCATAGCAAGAAGGGTATGGATAGGTGTTCAGAATGCTGTGAATTTTCTTACCCCAATTGCTGGAAACTGTTCTTGGTTTTAAACTCTTAATTGGCCTGGGTGCTGTAGCTTCTCATCTGGTCTCTAGAATTCTCACAGGAGTATTCTGGTTCATAAATTATTGTTAACTTGGTATATTTGTAGGGGAAGAAGAGCCTGTAGCTTTCTAATCTACCATCTTGCTGACATTATTCCCCTTATAAAAATTGTAATAACATAACTATAATATAATGTCAGGGACTATCAGTACTCTACCATCTGTGATGGGGTCTAGCCAAATGGCAGGAGATCCAACTTCAGCATTCTACCCCTAGATTTGCTTCCTGGGGCCACTGCTGATACCAACTCTCTCAGATCAGACTCCTTGAAAACAGAATTTGAGAAACAGACTGTGTTGGTGTACTTTACAAGAAATATATGTATAAGAGAGAAAGGGAGGTGGGAGATAATCAAAGATATATTTTCAGGTCAAGTTTATTTTTTATTTAATTTAGGGAGAAGGGGAAGCCTGATTCATAAATCTCATCATACATTGTCCTGCATTGAGATAAGGGGTAATATGGTTTGGCTGCGTTCCCACCCAAATTGCATCTTGAATTCCCACGTGTTGTGGAAGAGACCTAGTGGGAGGTAATTAAGTCATGGGGCCAGGTCTTTTCCGTGCACTTCTTAGGATAGCGAATAAGTCCAGATCTGACAGTTTTATAGGGGGAGCTTCCCTGAACACACTCTTTTTGTCTGCTACCTTCCACATAAGATGTGACTTGCTCCTTTTTGCCTTCTCAGATTATGAGGCTTCCCCAGCCACATGGAACTGTGAGTTCGCCATTAAACATGTTTTTTTTTTTAGTAAATTGACTGGTCTCAAGTATGTCTTTGTCAGCAGTGTGAAAATGGACTAAAACAGTTAATTGGTACTGAGAATTAGGTATTGATTAAAAGATAGCGAAAAATGTGGAAAAGAATTTGGAAATGGGTAACAGGCAGAGGTTAGAATAGTTTGGAGGGCTCAGAAGAAGGCAGGAAAATGTGGGAAAGTTTGGAACTTCCTAGCGACCTGTAAATGGCTTTGACAAAAATGCTGATAGTGATGTGAACAATAAGGTCCAGGCGGAGGTGGTCTCATATGGAGATGAGGAACTTGTTGGGAACTTCAAATTTTACATAGCTATCATAATTATTAATAACATACACTAAGTCATATTAGAATTATAGGAGTTTCCCATAACTTTGGAACATATACCAATAACACATTTATGCAATATAATCCAAAGAAAGCAAAACACTATTTTACATTTGATAATGCTTTCTGTATGATTTTTATACCAAATCAGCCAAATTTCACATTTACTTTAATTAACTATTAATGTTAAACTCAATTTTTAATACAACCTTATAGACACATTTATCCAATTTTAATGTTTAACCCTAAGGTAAGATTCTTATAAACCTTTTATAACCCTTTACATTTGTGTATGTGTGTGTGAAAGAACAGATTAATGCTCTAAGAAAACCTGTTGTGCTTCTATTCCAATGTTTAATTTACAGAAAAACTGAGTACTACCCCTTTAACTTTAGCCAAATGTTCACACAGAATCTCTTAAAATTAATTTTTATAAACCCTCTACAACTTGTTTAAACTTTCGGATTTTTTTCCTTGCTTAAAACAATCCTTCAATACTTTAATCTAGGCGGAACAGAAATCCACATTCCCATGACTTTTTTTTTTTTTTTTGAGACGGAGTTTTGCTCTTGTCACCCAGGCTGGAGTGCAGTGGTGTGAGCTTGGCTCACTGCAACCTCCACCTCCTGGGTTCAAGTGATTCTCCTGCCTTAGCCTCCCGAGTAGCTGGGATTACAGGTATGCACCACGATGCGCAGCTAATTTTTGTATTTTTGGTAGAGACAGGGTTTCACCATGTTGGCCAGGCTGGTCTCAAACTCCTGACCTCAGGTGATCTGCCTCCCATGACTTTTTATAATCTTTCACCAAAAACACATTTTACTTTTTACATATCTTGCATGTATAATTGTTTCTTTAGTAGTTTCAATCATATGTTATAATGTTAACTCTTAGCAACTTTTATTTTTGGGGAAAACCCTGGTAAGTAAGGGATTCTAATTGTGCACTGGGTGTGGAACCTAGCCTAGGACACACTAGGCAGAAGTGCAGATAAGAGGGGACTTTCCAGCATCGCCGGGGGTGTGGCTAACTCCACATGTCCCCAGGCCTTATCAAGAATCTAGTGGCTTTAGGATAGGTAAATTGAACAATTTTCAAAAGCCAAAGAAACAATTTGGTCTTAAAACATTTAGGAAATCTGATACCTGACCTTAATTTAGAACAAATGTCTACATTTTTAAAACATTTTATTTTACTAATAATATTTAAAACTGTCTTTATTTCCAAAATATGTCTAAAGTTATGTGAACAAAAAGGCATTAAAGTTTCTATTTTTCTGACAAAATATTTGATTTAAGCACTTATTTTTCTAAGCCAATTAATTAGAGCTTTTTTATATATAAACATAAAATACATATAAATAGAAGATTCAGCACTTGTAAGATTTTTCATTTGCTAGTGTCTTAATTGGATTACTGGTTTCAGAGTGGAGCCCTTGGAGGAACAGGGCCAGGGAAACTTGCATTTTTAGGACCAAATAAACAGCAAATAAGCAGCTGAAGGCAAAGATGGATCCCCAAAATTAAGGGTGCAATTTTATACTGGTTCCTGGGTCCCCAAAAGGAGGGAAATATTATGGGAGAAGACAGTGCAGTGCTTCTACTCTGCATTTCATTGCAAGAGAACTCAGCCAGTCAGCCCATTTTGTAATCAGCCCACCCCCCATGGGAGTCTCATCTCTCAGTGGGGGTGGGAATGTTTCTTTATCTTCCAGCTGGCCATGAGCATGCTTCCCTGATGCAAGTGTGCAGAGTCAAGTATTCCTCCATAACTACTATTACCCATCCCTTAAAGTATATTTCCTACCTACTTATTACACACCAAGCTCTCTCAAAATGCGAAGTAATTTCCGATACCCTCAAAACCGTTAGGTAACACAATGCAAAACAAAATGGAGACTCTGAGAGGGTCTATTTGCTTTTAATTCTTGGGGTTTCATGAGAAAAACAGAGATTTTTATTTTTCTTTTTTCCCAAAATGGGGTCTGTGGTGCCTCCTCTGTTTTTCCCAAGGAATCCCAGGCTACCAGTCACTGTCTTCGGGCTTCTTGTGTGTGCACTAAGAGTGGCAAGACAAAAAAAAAAAAAAAAAAAAAAAAAAAAAAAAAAAAAAAAAAAAAAAAAAAAAAAAAAAAATGGAGAAAAATAAGTCGACTGAAAAGAAAAAACCTATTTCAAAAAAAAAAAAAGGTTCCAAGAAGAGAAAAACATACAGGCTTTTAAAATATATTTATAGCTTGTTTACTTTTAATTAAGCTGACTTTTAACCATAGCGCTCTTTAAAAAAGAAATCCTTTCAGATTTCTCTTTTTTTATCCTGAGACAGAGTCTCACTCTATTGCCCAGACTGGAGTGCAATGGTGCAATCTCGGTTCACTGCAACCTCAAAATCCCATGTTCAAGTGATTCTTCTGTCTCAACCTCCTGAGTAGCTGGGACTACAGGCGTGCGACACCACGCCCAGTTAATTTTTTGATTTTTAGTAGAGGTGGGGTTTCGCCATGTTGGTCAGGCTGGTCTCGAACTCCTGACCTCAGGTGATCCACCTGCCTCAGCCTCCCAAAGTGCTGGGATTGCAGGCATCAGCCACTGTGCCTGGCCTCAGATCTCTTATTACCTGACTTCAGCCATGCCAAGCGGCCAATGTTTCTAGCTTCTGAACTTTACCAAGGGTAACCTCCTAGGTGCTTAGAGAAAGGAAAATTTAAGACAGTCTATGGAGAAGAGAATAGACAGTATCACGCAGATAACTAAACCAGAAATGATTTACTTCCTAGGTGGAGAATTGAACCTGGATTGTCACTGTGAAAGTGGAAAAACCCTAGCTACTGAGCTATAGAACAGAGTCATCTCCATTTTCTTTCCCAGAAGTCTAGAGTAGTTAATTTTGAGCTTGCAAAGGCTTTTAACTGTTTAACAGGATTTTTAGAGCTAACCATGACGTGAACCCCAACATTCCCGTTCCCTGAAGGTAGAGACAAACGCACAGTACCACCACGTGGTTAAAGGGTCAGCCTCCCCAGGACATGAAACAAGGTGGAGACTTCATCCAGTTTTTTGTTTGTTTCAGAGCCTGCAGCCAAGTTTGCTACTGACCAGCTTGCTGGGTCATCTTGAGAAGTGGACTTACAGGTGTTCTAAGCCCACGTTGTAACCTGAAGTACCCCTCGACACAGAAAAACTAACTCATAGCACAAAATACACCGGTTTAAAACTAGTCTTAGAATTCTTTTTCACATTAATTAAAACTTTACGGAGGAGATAAACACTGATTGATTTATTTATTTACCATCCATTCAACCATTTGCACAGAGAGAGAAGCTGCCAATCCGACTGGTAAGAAATTCTTACCCTTTGCCAGCATCCCAGGGTTCTGGGTTCCGTTTCCCTGAGTGACCCTGGCTTGTGGCACGATTGCCCTTGGGGCCAAACTGTATCATAAAGGAAAATCATGACTCTTTTCGTTCTGGCTAGAGCAAAGTACTTGTGATAAAACACAGATATTAGCCACTCTGCTTAGCACCCAATATCAAACTGGCAAGCCTTAAATTTGGCCCCAGAGGGGCTCTGTCATCTTCAATCTACCTTCCGACTTGGAGTTTCAATACGTGGCTTCTGGGCAAGATGATGCCCTGAGTAGTAGAAAAGATAAGAAAGGTTACGGAAAATCAAGAAGGAAAGCATTGTCTGTGGCAGGGTGGGGAAGGCGCAATGATTAGGGAGGCCAGAGAACGACTCACCCATTGCAGCAACACTGAAAAGTTCAGTCAGCTGAGGCTGCTGTCGTGAAGGAATTTTTTCTAGCAGTCCCGTCAGCTCTCAAGTTTCCCCTTCTAGGGAGGAAAAAGCTCCCCATGTCCCACAGTCCTGTACATGCCTAACTTTGTCACCTACAACCATCAGCAAAGAGTACAAGGCAGATTAATCCAAAGAGAATAGCAGTTAACACTCAGTAGTGCCAAACCTCTTCTTAAAGGGACTTTACCCAGAGGGGCCTCTAACCCATAATTCTTAGAAGGAACTCTAACCCTCCTTAGTCGAGCCTCTAACCTGAGGTTGGTCAAGTGTTCTTGCCTTTTATTAAGAGTTTTCTCTAACCCATTCTGTCTTAGGAGGGACTCTAACTCCCCTAAGTTGAACCTCTAACCCAATCCCATCCTTTACCTGGGTATATACACCCCACTTACCCAAAGTCAGCCAACTGGGAAGTGCAGATGATTTTCCTTTGCATCAGGGGGTCTCTTAAGTATTGTACTTTCTGTAGTCTGCCAGAAATATGTTACAGGACCCCAAGACTTACACAAAGGTAGCCACTGGGTCATGGTTTCTGCACATAGTCCCTTCTGTGGTTGCCAGAGATATGTTACAGAACAGGGGTCCTGATCCAGACCCCAAGAGAGGGTGCTTGGATCTCGTGCAAGAAAAAATTCAGGGCAAGTGTTCAGTGCAAAGTGAGAGCAAGTTTATTAAGAGAGTAAAGGAATAAAAGAATGGCTATTGCATAGACAGAGCAGCTAGGCATTCAGTTTTATAAGGACAGCAGAGCATAAAATTTCAGAAAATGTGCAGCCTGACAATGTGATAGAAAATAAAATCCCATTTTCTGAGGACAGATTCAAGCCAGCTGTAAAAATTTGCACAAGTAATGAGGAGCTAAATGTTAATCCCCAAGACAACGGAGAAAATGTCTCCAGGACATGTCGGAGGTCTCCACAGCAGCCCTTCCCATCACAGGCCCAGAGGCCTAGGAGAAAAAACATGCTTTTGTGGGCTGGACCAAGAGTCTCTGTGCTGTGTGCAGCCTAGGGACTTGGTGCTCTGCATCTCAGCCACTTCAGCTGTGACTAAAAGGGGCCAAGGTATAGCTCAGGCTGTGGCTTCAGACTATACAAGCCCCAAGCCTTGGCAGCTTTCCCATGGTGTTAAGCCTGTAGGTGCACAGAAGTCAAGAATTGAGGTTTGATAACTTCCACCAAGATTTCAGAGGATATCTGGAAATGCCTGGATGTCCAGGCAGAAGTTTGTTGCAGGGGCAAGGCTCTCATGGAGAACCTCTGCTAGGGCAATGCAGAAGGGAAATCTGGGATCAGAGCCCCCACACAGAATCCCTACCTGGGCACTGCCTAGTGGAGCTGTGAGTCCCTACTGGGGCACTGCCTGGTGGGGCTGTAAGAAGAGGGCCACTGTCCTCTAGATCCCAGAATAGTAGATCCATAGACAGCTTGCATGGTGTGCCTGGAAAAGCCACAGACATTCAATGCCAGCCCGTGGAAGCAGCACGTACCCTATAAAGGAGGCTGTACTCTGCAAAGCCACAGAGGCAGAGGTGCCCAAGACCATGGGAACCCACCTCTTGCATCAGCGTGACCTGCGTATGAGACATGGAGTCTAAGGAGATCGTTTTGGAGGTTTAAGATTTGACTACCCACTGGATTTTGGACTTGCATGGGGCCTCTGGCCCCTTTGTTTTGGACAATTTCTCCTATTGGGAATATTTGTATTTACCCAAAGCGTGTACCCCCATTGCATCTAGGAAGTAATTAGCTTGCTTTTGATTTTACAGGCTCATAGGCAGAAGGGACTTACGTTTTATTGGATGAGACTTTGGACTGTGGACTTCTAAGTTAATGGTGAATTTAGTTAAGACTTTGGGGGACTGTTGGGAAGGCATGATTTGTTTTGAAATGTGAGGACATGAGATTTGAAAGGGGTGGAATGATATGATTTGGCTGTGTCCCCACCCACATCTCATCTTGAATTCCCACATGTTGTGGGAGGGACCTAGTGGGAGTAATGCTAGTTGCACCATGTTACATGAAACTATTACCTTGCTATTTTCTTTATTTGAAAATTAAACATGTTTTAAGGAGGTGCATATGAAGGCCAAGTTGACAAAGGGTAGAATTATGGACTTAACTTTAGGCGTTAACTTGACTGGATTAAGGAATACCTGGAAACCTGGTAAAGCATTATTTTGGGTGTGTATGTGAGAATGTTTCCAGAGGAGATGAGTGTGTAAGTCTGGGTGGACAATATAGGGAATATCAGCTCTCAGTGTTGGTGAGTACCATCTAATCTGCCAGGGGCTTAAAGATAACAAATACAAGTTGTTTGTAAAGATACAAATACAAATTAAAGATAACAAAGGCAAATTGGCCTCTCTCTGGGACAGACTTTTCCCCTGGTCCCTTTGGTCTTCAGGACTACAGAACTTAACACTAGTGGCCTCTTAGATTTTGAGAAATTTAGTCTTACACTGAGAGTTATACCATCAGCTTCACTGGCTCTGAGGCCTTTGGACTTGGAGTGAGCCACACTATTAGCACCCCAGGGTCTCCAACTTGCAAATGTCCTGTCTTGGGACTTCAGTCATCAAAATAGTATGGGTCAAGCTTCCTAACAAATTTCCTCTCATATATCTATGTATATAATTTATTTGTTCTAGCTCTTTGGACAACTCTGATTAATACAGAGTTGGTATTGGGGAAGCCAAATATCATTTCTTCTTAGTGCATTCCTTGTAACACAATGGAAAAGATCTGTGAAATTGTTCCCTCACAAAAAGATTGTGATAAGTGTGTGAGGCTATTTAATGGTAAAGACAAAAGTTAAAAAGCTAATTATTACTGTCACTGCAAAAGCAGAAAATACTTTATTGCAATGGCCAAGCAATTAAGCAACTAATGGCCAGACATTCAAATAGACAGCATATACTTACAAAATTTGCAGATCACAGTCACTCTCTATTATTATTAATATTATTTTTGAGTGCAGTGGCATGATCTTGGCTCACTGCAACCTCCGCTTCCTGGGTTCAAGCGATTCTCCTGCATCATTCTCCCGAGTAGCTGGCACTACAAGTGTGTGCCACCATGCCCAGCTAATTTTTGTATTTTTAGTAGGGATGGGGTTTCACCACGTTGGCCAGGATGGTTTCCATCTCTTGACCTTGTGATCCACCTGCCTCAGCCTCCCAAGGTGCTGGGATTATAGGCGTGAGCCACCATGCCCGGCCCACAACCACTCTCTAAATAAATGTGTAACAAATGTTTTGAAGATCATGGGAGTGAAAGTGCAGGCAAAAGATGAAATCTCCCCTGCCAAATTATTCAATCATGTATGGCTTCTGCCCCTTCACATATAGTGCCAATTTGCTATGCCATGTATTTTATCTTTGTATCATTTTCAGTGCTGGAGATATAAATTATGTAAAGACTTTTAGAGAGTTCAAATTTGTTTTATACATCTTTTGCAAATTCAATTCCATGAAAGTGCATTATCACAACATTGACTTTGTGTGTAAGCTTTGTGTGCATACATAAAAACATTGAGACTTATTCAGTAAATACATGTCCTTTTTGTACTTCTGCATTTGTGAAAGATAAAATTTTTCGATCTCAGCTCTTTAGGCTTCTACAAATGCAGTGCTAACCCACGGTGATTATTGATCGATCTTGTCAAAGAATTAGGGTATCTGTCACAGTATTTCAGATGACGGTAGTTGTAAAGATAGGTGCACACAGTTACCAACCATAGTTGGCAATTTACCCATTTTTCTTTTTTGACCTATTTCTTTATGATACGGTTCATCTGCTCATAACTATTATACTAGTGGGACTAGTTGTTAGTGTACCTGAGTGTTTATGCTTTCAAAAATATGTGTTATTATTGCCTGCTGCCTGGACTATTGTGTAAAGGTACCTATGTAATGTTCTGTTGTGTTTTATATGTTTCTCAAAGAATTTTTTTTCATAGTAGACAGGATCTCACTTTGTTGCCCAGGCTGGAGTACAGGGGCATGATCATAGCTCAGTGTGATCTCAAACTTTTGGGCTCAAGCAGTCCTCCTGTCGGAGTCTCATGAGTAGCTCAGATTGCAAGTGTGCTTGCTACCATGCCTGCCTATATTTTTCAAACGTTTTTTGTAGAGGTGAGGTCTTGCTGTGTTCTCAGGCTGGCCTTGAACTCTTGGCTTTTAAGTGATCCTTCCAACTTGGCCTCTTGAGGTGCTGGTATTACAGATGTGAACCACTACATTTGGCCTAAATCCCCTTTTAATAATATAAATAAATGTCTTTAAATTTCTAAAAATTATATTATTTTAGAATTATCTTTTCGAGATTTTGATCTTTCAGGATTGTGATTTTGGAATTTTAGACCTTAGGGATTTTTATCTTTCAGGATTTTGACATTCATATTATGGCATTTGGTCTGTATCTTTCAGTATCATGACTCAAGTCCCATTTAAGTATAAATCCCTAAAGTTTTCTAACAGATTTGTGCATTGAGGTCTTGCTTCCCTAAGTAAAGTGTAGATCACCTCTTTTATGATTAAATATTAAATTGATTTAAATGATTATGAAAATATTTTATGAAATAAGCCTTTTCATCTCTCATAGCTAGCCAAATTTAAAATAATCCTAGAATTTGACAAACTTCATACATTGGTTAGCAGTTCACGTAGGCTGCAGACTTTGCTCATGGCTACCTTACTCAATAAATGTGTTCTCATGAAAACTAGTCTACAAATCAAATGTTTTACATTTAGAATTACATTTTTAGTATTAAAAGAGGACTATATATAGGCAGATAATCAACCTATATTTATATTAAAATCTAGATTTTCACATGCAACATTTTAAAAAATATATATATTTTATTGCACTTTAGGTTTTGGGGTACATGTGAAGAACATTGTTGCATAG
>PVKP010032897.1:0-25448 GCA_004027715.1 Plecturocebus donacophilus | reverse complement strand
TTTTTTTTTTTTTTTTTTTTTTTTTGAGAGGGAGTCTTACTCTATCTCCCAGGCTGGAGTGCAGTAGAGTGATCTTGGCTCATGCAACCTCTGCCTCCTGGGTTCACGCAATTCTTGTTCCTCAACCTCCCGAGTAGCTGGGATTATAGGCACCTGCCACCACACCTGGCTAATTTTTGTATTTTTAATAGAAACGGAGTTTCACTATATTGGCCAGGCTGGCCTCAATCTCTTGACCTCAAGTGGCTCTCCCACCTCAGCCTCCCAAAGTCTTGGGATTACAGGAGTGAGCCACCATGCCTGGCCTAAATTATAATTTCTAGTAAAAAAATATAGATCTGGCTCACACCTGTAATCCTAGCACCTTGGGAGGCTGAGGTAGGTGGACCACCTGAGGTCAGGAGTTCAAGACCAGCCTGGCCAACATGACTGAAACCCTATCTCTACTGAAAATACAAAAATCAGCCAGGCGTGGTGGCATGCATCTGTAATCCTATCTACTCTGGAGGCCGAGGCAGGAGAATCACTTGAACCCAGGAGGCAGAGGTTGCAGTGAGCCAAGATCCTGCCACTGCACTCCAGCCTGGGAGACAGAGAAAACACTCTGTCTCAAAAGAAAAAAAATTGAGGTAAATTCTTTTTTTGCATACCCCCCGCGTTTTTTTTGGGTAAATTCTTTATTTTTTTTCTTTAACACTTTTCTGAGTACAGGGGCGGTATATCATCTCTAATGGTGGTAAATGAGTTTTTTTTTTTCACTCTCATTGTTTTAATGTCATAGATTTTAGTTTCTTCTGTGTTTCACCAACATTTACATTCTTTTTGATGCTCACACTGTCTCAAATTTGGACTGTGGGAACCCTTTTAGCTTGGGCTATGAGTGCTTCCTTGCTTTCTGTCAGAAGAAGTTCCTAGCTCACTTTGTATTTTTCCTGTCCCCGATGCAGAACCCTTACCTTTACCTTTATATATATGACATTGTCTTCCCTTTCAGTAAATTATTAGGTTGGTATAAAAGTAATTGCAGTTTTGTCCTTAAAAGTAATGGTAAAAACTGCAATTACTTTTGCACCAACCTAATAAATTATTTGTCTACCATATGGAGCTTCTGGAACCAAATTCTGAAAACTAAAGGTGCTTTTATTTCAACCTGATGTACCTAGTGTTTGACTCACTTCTGTGTCACTGGCATTGCTGGATTCTAGATTTTAGAACTCAGCTTCCTTGTCTTGAATATTCTTTGTGAAGGGCAGTATCTCTGAAGAGAGCATTTACCACCCCCTCGCCCTCACCTCTCATGAGCAAACTTGATTTTCTTTAAGATGAAAGGCACACAGAATAAAATTCAGAGGTTGAAATTATGTGTTTCTAAGCTTTGGTATGTGACGGTTTTATTATTATATAAAAACATCTGTGTGTCCATGCGCAAGTATGTCTTCCCTTTCCCTCATCTCTACACAGTGTTATGTAAGATTATGCTGTAATCACATATTTTTTTATTATCACTAGATTTTCATTATAAAAAAGAAGTAAGGCGAATTGTTCTTAGTTTGGGAAAAATTTCAGATAGGCCATAAACTCTGATATGTAGCTGTCTTACTTAACTCGGGATCTGGAACAGTGCCGAATCCTGTGGCTTTCTATCACGTACTGTAGACTCAGGAGAAATGTCAGGGCAGCCACAGTGTTTCCTGAAAATTCATCAAACTAATGAAGGTTAATACAAACAAAAGATGCAGCAGAACTGCATTCTAAAGTGGGTTTTGGGGTGGACTAATTCCTGTCTTAGCAAAAAATGTTTTGTTAGACTCCTACAATGTAGTGGTATTTGAGTAATCTTACTGATTTCAGGTTACTCAAAGCCAGACAATAACAGTATTCTGATATTTATCTGAAATTCATATTTCAGTTTCTTTTTACCATTTTGTTATATTTACAAGGTTATTCTCAACCTGGTTTCATAATAATACTGGCCCCAAATTAAATTCTGGTTGTGTATTCAGGGAAGCACACCTGTTTCTTGTGTTTGTTTTCAGGCATAGTGAATCACTCAGAAAGGCTATTCTGACACATTTGCCAATAAGATCTAGTAGCTTCCTTTACTTTTGGTTTTGAAAATCTCCCATTACAGGAAAAAAGTTCTAAAGTACACATTCTTTAGGAAATGCCTGGGCTGTCATTCTTTTTTTTTTTTTTTTTGAGATGGGAGTCTTGCTCTGTCGTCAGGCTGGAGTGCAATGGCATGATCTCAGCTCACTGCAACCTCTGCCTCCCTGGTTCAAGCGATTCTCCTGCCTCAGCCTCTTGAGTAACTAGGATTACAGGTGCACACCACCACACCTAGCTAACTTTTTGTATTTTTAGTAGAGACAGGGTTTCACTGTGTTGGTCAGACTGGTCTCGAACTCCTGACCTCGTGACCCACCCACCTCGGCCTTCCAGAGTGCTGGGATTACAGGCGTGAGCCACCGCGCCCAGCCAGGCTGTCATTCTTACAACAATGATCATGTTTTAATAGAACTGACAAGGAGTTGTCTAGGTACTCTATATGACAGAGCTGGTCGTGCAGCTTTGGGAGAGCTGGATGAGACCTTAGAGAATTAACCATTCAGACACAACACCTGCTTGACCATGAAGACCTTTATTCCTGACTTTTTATCTTCTCCAAAGTTGTTAGTGTAAATCTTCCTACCATGGCAGTAGTTCTTTGAAAGCCTCTAATCTCTCCTATCTATATAAATCTATATACTTATAAGAGGAAAAATGTATGTGTGATTATTCATCTCCTCAAACTGAGATTTATATATTCCTTCACTTGATATTTGGAAACAGATAATCATGTAGAAATTTGCTGTAAGTGAAAAGCACAGTTTTTCAGTGAACATCTTTTATGCTGTCATAATTTTTTAATTATAAAATATCTTGGGTGGGCGCAGTGGCTCATGCGTGTAATCCCAGCACTTTGGGAGGCTGAGACGGGTGGATTACCTGAGATCAGGAGTTCGAGACCAGCCTGGCCCACATGTTGAAACCCCGTCTCTACTAAAAATGAAAAATTAGCTGGGCATGGTCTTGGGCACCTATAGTCCCAGCTACTGGGGAAGCTGAGGCATGAGAATCACTTGAACCCAGGAGGGGAAGGTTGCAGTGAGCTGAGATCACACCACTGCACTCCAGCCTGGGCAACAGAGCAAGACTCGTCTTTAAAAAAAAAAAAAAAAAAATATATATATATATATATATATATATGAAATACCACCATGTGTATAACCATCACCCAGCTTTATAAAATCTTAACATTTTGTTATATTTGCTCCCAGATATTTTTTCTAGTAAATAAAACATTACTGAAATAGCAAGACCTTAGGGTACTCCTATTCTCTTTTTCTCTCCCTCCGTAGAGGTAACACCTATCATGAATTTGGTATTTATCATGTTCTAACTGTGTTATAATCTAATATGTACTATATACTCCAATATATACCATTTTTTACCTTAACATTTTTGCTTAATATGGTTTTTTGAGATTTATTTATGTTTATACATATAACTTGAATTCATTTTAACTGCTCTTTAGTATTTCGTTGTATGAATATGCTGTACCACAATTTATCCATTTCCTGTTAATAGACATAAGGTATTTCCGTTTTTTATTACATATAATAAACAATCTTTTATTGTTTATTTTTATTGTGGTAAAAACACTTAAATTTAACACCTTAACCATTTTTAAGGGTACAGTTCAGTAGTGTTTAATATTTACACAATATTCACATTGTTGTGCAATAGATCTCTAGAACTTTTTCATCTTGCAACTCTTTTTCATCTTGTAGAAACTCTATACTCACTAAACAACTTCTTGTTTCCTCCCTCCCCTAGGCTCTGGGAAGCACCTTTCTCCTTTCTGTCTCTAGGAGTTTGACTACTCTAGGTGCCTGGTGTAAGTGAATCATACAGAATTTCTCTCTTTGGTGACTGGCTTGCTTCACCTAGCCCAATGTCCTCAAGGTTCATCCATGTTGTGGCATGTACCAGGATTTCCTTTCTTTTTAAGGCTGAATAATATTCCATTCCACATTTTGTTTATCCTTTTAGCTGTTGATAGACACTTGGTTTGTTTTTATCTTTTGGCTTTTGTGAGTAATGCTGCTATGAACATGAGTATACAGACATCTTTTCGAGACTCTGCTTTCAGTTCTCTTGGGTATATGCCCGGAAGTGGAGTTGTGGATCATGTGGTAATTCATTTCTGATTTTTTGAGGAACTTCCATACTGTTTTCCATAATGGCTGAACCATTTTATATTGCCAGCAGCAGTTCACAAAGGTGCCAAGCTCTCTACAGCCTAACACTTTTTCTTTTTTTTTTTTTTTTTGAGATGGGAGCCTCGCTCTATCGCCTAGGCTGGAGTGCAGTGGTGCCGTCTCAGCTCACTGCATCCTTCGCCTCCCAGGTTCAAGCGATTCTCCTGCCTCAGCCTCCCAAGTAGCTGGGATTACAGGTGCGTGCTACCACGTCCAGCTAATTTTTTGTATTTTGGTAAGATACAGGGTTTCACCACATTGGCTAGACTAGTCTTGAACTCCTGACTTCAAGTGATCCACCCTCCTTGGCCTCCCAAAGTGCTGGGATTATAGGTGTGAGCCTCTTTTTTGTTGTTGTTAAGGCTTTCGATACCTCTTTAAGGCAACACTTATTGTTAATTTTTTTTTTTTTGTAGTAGCCATCCTAGTGGGTGTGTTTTGTTTTTAAACTTAATTTTATTTTTTATCAAACTGAGTTTTTATATATATATATATATATATTTTTTTCTTTTTCTTTTTCTTTCTTTTTTTTTTTTGAGACAGAGTCTTACTCTGTTGCCCAGGCTGGAGTGCAGTGCACAATCTTGACTCACTGCTACCTCTGCCTGCCAGGTTCAAGTGATTCTCCTACCTCAGCCTCTTGAGTAGCTGGATTACAGGTACCTGCCACTACACCTGGCTAATTTTTGTATTTTTTGTAGAGATGGGGTTTTACATTGTTGGCCAGGCTGGTCTCGAACTCCTGACCACAAGTGACCTGCCTGTCGGGCCTTTCAAAGTACTGGGATTACAGGTGTGAGCCACTGCACCCAGCCTTGAGTTTT
This sequence comes from Plecturocebus donacophilus, assembly GCA_004027715.1. Lineage (NCBI taxonomy): Eukaryota > Metazoa > Chordata > Mammalia > Primates > Pitheciidae > Plecturocebus > Plecturocebus donacophilus. The sequence goes on along the minus strand of PVKP010032897.1, from coordinate 20,320 downwards.
AGATTTTCATGCAGTCAGATTTATTATATTGTTCCTATATGTTGCGTGTGTGTGTGTGTGTGTGTGTGTGTGTCTGTGTGTCTTCATGACACTATACTGAGGTAAAGGTTACATCCTATATTTTCTTCTGAATGTTGTAAAATTTTGCTTTTCGCCTTTAGGTCTCTAATCCACCTGGAATTTATTTTGATGTTTGGTGTGAAGTAGAGATCACATTTTTTGTTTTCATAAGGATAGCCCTGAAGTGTGGATCTAATTTTCTTTCCATAAGGATAATTTAGTGACCCAGCATCATTTATTGAATAGCATCTGTTCCCTACAACTTTATATCACTTACATGTTTCCATATATGAGAATTTGTATCTGTATTTTCTCTGTCCCGTACCATTGGTCTGTTTGCTTATCTTGTACTGGTACTACAGTGCCATAATCCTCATAGCTTTATAATAATTGTTTATATTTGATGGGGCAAGTCTCACTCCCTCATTCTTTTTCTATTTGTCAGGCTTTCTGTCAAATTTTTTTGTGTGTGTTTTTTGTTTTTAGACAGAGGCTTGCTCTGTTGCCCAGGCTGGACTGCAGTGGCGTGATCTCTGCTCACTGCAAACCTCGCCTCCTGGGTTTAAGCAATTCTCCTTCCTCAGCCTCCCAAGTAGCTGGGACTACAGGTACACACCACCATGCCTGGCTAATTTTTGTATTTTTAATAGAGATGGAGTTTTACCATGTTGGCCAGGCTGGTCATGAACTCCTGACCTCAGGTGATCCACTTGCCTTGGCTTCCCAAAGTGCTGAGATTACAGGCGTGAGCCACCTCACACAGCCAAATTGGTATATTTTAATGATGCTATTTGTTGTCTATAATATATTCACATGATATGTAATGAACTTTTCCTAAATAAAAGAAAAATTATGTCTTCCTTACCTAATAACTGATCACTTTGTTTTGAATGAGCCTACAATTTTCATTCAACTTTTAGTTTTGTTGGAATGATTTTGTAAAACAGTTTGGGTAAAGGCATTGAAGTTTTACGGTGTTACGGCTTCCGTGATCATAAGGAAAGAAAATCTGTTCAAACCAGTTCATATAAAAGAGTTTCTGATGCCACATGCAAGGTTGAAAACAAAAGCAGGGGCGGGGGTAGATTTATGTAAAGGAAAAAGGAGATAACTTTTTCTATCTATCTAAGAATCTAAGGAAAAGCTGAACAACCAAACATCAGAAAAGGCTGGAACCGAAACAGTACCAGGGTCTTCCGCAAGAGTTTATGGTCTCTAGAGTTCTGTTATAAATAGGCTTTAGTCTCCATGAGGACTAATTCAGATTCCTTGGGGAGATCTGATTTGGTCAGTTGAAAGTTTGATTTTCCCCTGGGCCAGATATCTGCTCCAGGTTCAACTCCAGTTGGGGGTGAGGAAAGGGGAAGGGGAGATTTTGGTACAAACAGAGCAGTTTTGGGAGTGGCTGGAATCAGAGGCATATTTTTCTTAGAACAGTGATTCTCACTCTTGTCTCAGGAGTGTATACTCTTTAAAAACAAATTTTTTTTTGAGACCTTGTGATCCACCCACCTTGGCCTCCCAAAGTGCTGGGATTACAGGCGTGAGCCACCATGCCTGGCCTCCAGGTTTTCATATATGCTTCTGTTCAGTTTGATGTGATAATTTGTTTTGATTGAAATACGTGAAGAAAATATGGCCTGAAAGAATATGTAGTTGGAAAAGGGAGAAGTCTTTTATAGCCTTTTCAGACAATTGTGCATATTCTTCTCTGATACTACACCAAAACTTAACAAGTGTTAGTTTCTTATAAATTAAGTTGCAGTATGGAATCCGAAATTATATTGATGTTACTGTTACATTAAAATTTATTGGTCTGACTTGCACTTGAATGGATCTTTTACCCACATGTGATTTTTAGAGTATTGTGCTCTAGTCATTTGGGAAATAACTAGTGAACTGAGTTAAGCAGATCTTCTGAATGCTTAAACATTTTATAATATAATATCAGAAAACCCACATTAGTTATTATCACCACCCATTTCATCAGCAAAGTCTTTGTAAGTATTGGGAAGCTGTCAAATAGCTACAAGTTTTCCAAAATTCTAGCTTTTTGCTAGAAGCCTGGATTTTATCATTGGCAACAAATACTGTCACTTGTTTTCCCCAAAGTGACAGACTCCATTTTCAAGAAAATGTCTGCTAAATATTCATGTCTAAATAACCAGTTTGTTCTTTGTTTCAAGTAAATGTAGCGTTCCATGAAAAAAGCAGCTAGTTCAACTCACAGCTCAGAGTTACAAGTGCTTTTCCTGGAGACCGCTCATGGTACTTGAGTACCTTGCAGAGGTGCTTTATTCATACTTCCCCATTTTATTACAGACTATTTAAAAGACCTACACTCAAGGGTTTAGATTTAGTTAATAATTTGTATTGCTGCATCAAGAACATTTTTAAATGCAAGCAGTTGTTTTTTTTTAAATCACCTATATGTGATGGCAAAAGAAAATGACAATGACTGTAGAACAGTTTGATTTCATTACTCATGCTAGCAATGGTCCCCAACCTTTTTGGCCCCAGGGACTGGTTTTGTGGAAGACAGTTTTTCTACAACTTGGTAGTGGGGAATGGTTTTGGGATGAAACTGTTCCACCTCAGATCATCAGGTATTAGATTCTCATAAGGAGCACGCAACCTAGATCTCTCCCATTTGTTTCACAGTAGGGTTGAGGCTACTATGAGAATCTAATGCCATTGCTGATCTGACAGGAGGCAGAGCTCAGGCAGTAATGCTTATTTGCCTGCCCACTACTTAACCTCCTGCTGTGCATCTGGTTACTAACAGGCCATGGGTCGGTAAGGTCTGCAGCCCTGGGGGTGGGTACCCTTGTGCTAGGGCACCAGCAGTTTTACCTGTTAATGCTTTTGTACTATCAGCACAAGTATCAACACAATGAAAAAGGCAAGTGTTATGAAAATAGTGTTGACTTCACAGACCACTTGAAAGGGACCTCCAGGAATCCACTGGGACTATACTTTGAGAACCACAACATTAACAGAGGATGTGAGTGGGGAAACAAAGGTCAGTACTTGAAGTGCAGGTTTTTCCTGGTGGAATTTTACTGGATTGTTAGTGCAGTCACTTAACATCACTGAACAGAATGTCAACATGAATGGGATATTTTTAAAGATTATAAAAACTTTCAACTTTCTTTTGAACAGAAATATTTTTTTAAGAATTACTTTCTGTTTTTTTCTTTTCTTTTTTTTTTTTTTTTTTTTTTTTTGAGATGGAGTCTTGCTCTATCACCCAGGCTGGAGTGCAGTGGCACGATCTTGGCTCACTGCAACCTCCGCCTCCCAGGTCCAAGTGATTCTCTTGTCTCAGCCTCCTGAGTAGCTGGGATTATAGGCGCCTGCCACCACGCTCGGCTAATTTTTTTTTATTTTTAGTAGAGACAGGGTTTCATCATGTTGATCAGGCTGGTCTCAAACTCCTAATCTCAGGTGATCTGCTTGCCTCGTCCTCCCAAAATGTTGGGATTACAGGCATGATCCACTGAGCCACTCCCGGAATTACCATTTCCAAACAGTAGAGTTTATGGTGTTCAGATTTTCAGCCAGATAGTCTTTCAAGTATGTGATAATCGTAGGGCAGACCATTTTAATGAAGCTTTTGGAATTTGTCTCATGTAGTAGTACATACAGCTTAACATTTTTTTTCAAGCACTTAAATGTATTTTGAAAATCTGTCAGAATCTGAAGGGGGGAAAATCTGAGCTCTATAAATTGCATTTGGGCAGGTCCTGCCTTTCTAGAAAAGGCATGGAAGAGAAAGTTTAGATGGAGAATCCTCCATTCTAGCCTTGTATCTTTTGGTCATTCAAGGGTCTCTCTAAAGAGGGAGAGGCCCCCCATCCCCCCCAAAATTTAAATATGTTTTATGATAGAGAAGAGGGGGAATAGTGTTGGCTGGGTGTGGTGGCTCATGCCTGTAATCCCAGCACTTTGGGAGGCTGAGGTGGGCAGATCACCTGAGGTCAAGAGTTCGAGACCAGCCTGACCAATAGGGTAAGACCCCATCTTTAAAAAAAAAAAAGATAATAATAGAAAAAAAAAAGGGGGAATAGTGTTAACTGACTTTTCTTTTTATCAAATACCTGCTGAGTGACTATAAGTGAAAGACATAGTAGAAAGTCAGGGAGGGGTATGTTCTGAAATAAGTGGGAGATTAAACCAGTATTATATGTTTAGTGCTTAGAAGAGGAAGAGATCTTTGGGGAGGCTGGAGTGAGAGTCAGGACTGTCTTTGTGAAGGTTACATTTGAGCTGGTCTTTGAAGGGTAGGTATTTTGAAGTTGGAATTTTCATTGGCAGAGATGGGGAAGGGAATTCAAGGAGAAGGAATATCATGAGTGAAAATGTGGAGGTGGGGAAGGTGCAGTATTAGTTTAGGGTATGTACTGGAAATAATGAAGAGCACAGCATGACTGAAGCAGAACATGGGATAAGGAGGATAAGAGTAGAAAATAAATGGGCTCAGAGCGTGGAAGGTTTTCAACAATGGCCAATCAGTTTGGTTTAATGTGGTAAAGCATTAGAGACAACATTTTTGATTGAAGAAATAACATGGTTAGGGTGTGCTTTCACAAATTTTATTTGACCTCACTTATTTATTTACTGATTTATTGACTGTTTTTTTAGTAGCTGCCCTGCCATATAAGTGAGGAAAAGTTTATATAATGGTGGACCTAGTAGAAAATCCCCACTCTCACAGAATTTGCAGTCGAGAAAAGGAACTTCAACAAGCTAATGTAGTTACAGATTATTGTAAATGTAATGAAGGAAAGGAATAAATTATTAAGGAAAACAATGAGGAGATTAAATTTAGTTGAGGAGTCAGTGAAGGCCTTGCTTAGGCATGAAATATTAATTTGGTACCTACTGTGTGCCAGATACTATTCTAGATGCTGGGGATATAGTTAAAGAACAAAACAGACAAAAATCCCTGCTCTCATGGAGCTTATATTCAGGCAGCAAACAAAATAAATAAAATATACGGTATATTGGAAAGTGATAAGTTTCAAGGAGAAAAATGCAGCCCGAAAAAGGGATGGATAGGAAGTGTTGGGGTGGGAGTAGTTGTTGTGATTTTAGATAGAATGCCCGGGAAGGCCTCACTAACTCACATCAGAGGTAATGCTCGAGTAAATATCTGTAGAAGATGAAGGAGTGAACTAGCACTCTAGACAAAAGAAATAGCAAAAACCATGAGGTATGTATGTGCCTGGCATATTCAGCGAACCAGTAAGGAGGCCAGCGGCTGGAGTTAAGTGAACAAGAGAGAAAGTAGTCGACATGAAATCAGAGAGGTTGGTGGAAGTCCAAATGCTGTAGAGCAGTGGTTCTCACTCTTAGCTGTTTGTTAGAATCACCTGGGGAACATTTTATACTCCTGATGCCTGGGCTGCACCCTTACCACTTAAATAAGAATCTTTGCAGGTGGGACTTAGTGGCAGAAGAGATGGCGAGAAGTGGATGGATTTGAGAAGTGTGTTAAAGAAAGAATTCATTTAATTATAGATTGAATGTGGGGGTTGAGGAAGAGGAAAGTGTCAAGAATGACTCCCAGGTTTCTGGCTGAAGCAACTGGATGGGTAGACGTGTCACTTACTGAGATGAGGGTGGGAGATAGGAATGGGAGGAGTAGGTGTGGAATTTGGAGGGAAGATCAGAAATCAGGAGTTCAATTTTAGACATGTTAAATTTGAGATGCGAATGAGGCTAAGTATAAATATGTTAAGTAGGCAGATATATGAGTGGAGCTTGAAATGAAATCAGAGCTTGAGGTAATACAGTTTTATATCATCTGCTTATTGATGGTCTTGAAAGTATCTAAACATCATATAGGATAAACTTAAGGGCGAAAGAACTGGGGATATGGAAACTAGCTTATTCTAGTAATCTGAACAAGAATTGGTGCTAATGTGAATCAGGATAGTTTCTGTGGCACTAGAAAAGCATAAGTAGTTTGAGGCTTAAGGACTGAGGAGCCTGTGTGTAATGGAGGTGACAGCAGGCAAGGAATGAAAGATAATGTTGAGATAAAGCCTGGGTGAATGATCAGTCCATTAGCAGATACAAAGCTGTTGGAGGAGCTGGTTTGGGAAAAAAGAGTGTTTGGCTTTGGTTGTATTGATATATAGGGGAGGCTGCCTAGTAGGCAGGCAGTTGGATCTGTTGCTCTGAGTTTTGGAAGAGTAAATGAGGTTCAAAACACAGATCAAGAAATAGATTTTCATACATTGAAAATGAAACAATTTCATTTGCATAAAATTGATTCACCATGGGAGCAGCAACATTTATGAAAATAACAACATCCCCAGATTTATTACGACCTGTTAGGATCTCTGTGATACAGTCCTTGCCTGTTTCTTTTAGTGTTTTCCTTTGATGACCATATTCAAGCTATACTGCCTTTCTTTCTGTTCTTCCAATATACCCAGCTAGGTCCTCCCTTAGGGCTTTTGCACTTTTTGTTTTCTCATTTAACTCTTCTCTCCTTCTTGGTAGAGGGATAAGGGGACAGAAAAAAATTCAGAAGTTGGTGTCCGGGAAGTAGAGAAAGTTCCAACCAGATCTTTGCTAAGGGAGATATGTGGGAGTATGGATGAGCACATGAAGTAGAGTGGCTGTGGGAGCCTTTGATGTTGACATCCTGTTTACATAAAGACACAGAGTAGCATGCTGGTCTCAGTGTATCCCAGTACTCAAATCTGTTGACCAGAGATGCCACAGCAGTGGTAGTTCCCCTCCACTTGGTGGTCTGATGGTGGTAGTGGTGGTCCACCTTTGAAATATAACTTGACTTGGTGATGACTTGCCTCATTGCTGTTTTTCCTGCCACCATGGATGGAAACGTCCTCTGCATATGTGAGAAACTCCCTTCAGTGAAAGCTATGAGTAAATTATTTCAGAAACTTGCTGGCTTGAAGAAACAACAGGAAAACAGCAGGGAAGTTCTGTGCAGTCCATTTTGATACATTATTAAGAATTACCACTCATTAGGAGCACCTATGTGACTCTTTAAGTGATGGTGTTAGTAGTAAACGGGAGTAATGCATTCCATAGGAATCCTTAAAAAGACTTGAGATTTAAAAATCAACATGATACTATTTTTAGAATAAAAGTATTTGCTTTTTCTGATTATAAAACAATTCATGGAAAAAAATAGAAAAGTATAAAGGAAATAGTAAAAAATTACCCCAAATCCCACCACACAAAGTTAACTACAGTTTACTTTTCTGAACATCTTATTGTTCATTTCTCTAAATGCATATGTGTATATTGATATCTTCATGGAAAATTGATTGTGTGTTTTTAAAATGGCTTTAAAAATTCAGCATATTGTAGACCTCTTTTATGCCAGTAAAAAAATAATTTCTTAAACTACATAGAATTCTCTTGTATGGATGCATCATATTTTATTTGGCCAATTTCCCAATAATGAGCTTTTTTCCTCCAGTTTTTCCTCATAAATTTTGCTGTGTCGGCTGGGCGCAGTGGCTCACACCTGTAATCCCAGCACTTTGGGAGGCCAAGGCAGGTGGATCACGAGGTCAGGAGATCAAGACCATCCTGGCCAACACAGTAAAGCCCCACCTCTACTAAAAATACAAAAAATTATCTGGGCACGATGGCACGCTCCACAGTGCCAGCTCCTTGGGAGAAGGAGCAGAAGAATCACTTGAACTTGGGAGGTAGAGGTTGCAGTGAGCTGAGATCGAGCCAGCCTGGTGACAAAGGGTGAGACTACAAAAAAAAATAATATATATATATTTTTTTTGTTGTGATGAATATCCTTGTACATAAATCTTTTTTTTTCTTTTCTTTTTTTTTTTTGAGTCTTGCTGTGTCGCCAGGCTGGAGTGCAGTGGCGCGTGATCTGAGCTCACGAAAACTTCCACCTCCCGGGTTCAAGCAATTCTCCTCCCTCAGCCTCCTGAGTAGCTGGGACTACAGGTGTGCACCACCACACCTGGCTAATTTTTGTATTTTTAGTAGAGACGTAGTTTCACTGTGTTGGCCAGGATGATCTTGATCTCTTCTTGTGATCTGCCCGTCGCAGCCTCCCAAAGTGCTGGGATACAGGTGTGAGCCACTGTGCCCAGCCCCTTGTACGTAAATCTTTATGTATCAGTCACATTGATTCCTTAGGATTTATTCCTGGTATAGAATTGCTGTACAATATTAGATTTTTCCTAATTATTCCTTAAATATTCTTATAATCGAAAAAATATGTAAACAGCATTAAAGGACATTTTGATAAAGGAAAAGAATCAACTTTGTTCCTTTTTTCTTTTTTTTTTGAGGCAGAGTTTTTTGCCCTTGTTTCCCAGGCTGGAGTGCAATGGTGTGATATCGGTTTACAGCAACCTCTGCCTCCCAGGTTCAAGTGGTTCTGCTGCCTCAGCCTCCTGAGTAGCTGGGATTACAGGCATCAGCCACTGTGCCTGGCCAACTTTATTCTTAAAGCAACTGTTTTCTTTTTTTCATCTGAGGAGTTGTTTTTGAAGTACCAATTCCTAGGTCTTACTAGACCTACAAAACAGAGTTTTGGAGTAGGGAAAAACATATAGAGAATTAAAATCTTGGCATTCTACGTTAATTGGCAGCTAATGGGTTCTTAGTAACATTTGTTAACTGCCAAGAAAGTGACAATAGGAATTTAGAGTATACTGGGGCTGTTAGGAAATGCTTTAGGACAAGGTAGGACTTGACTTGGACCTGGAAGGGTAGTATTCAGATAGGAGGCAGGAGAACATTTCTAGCTTTCTGGGTGGTATGAATAAATTTGAGAAAGGCATATGGTTGTATGTATGAGCTGACAAACAGATTAGCGTCAACTAATTGGAGAGGAGGGTTTGTGTTGTGGTGTAGTGGAGAGGTTTTTATGGGAGTTATGTCCCAGAGGACTGATTTTATTTTTAGCTCATCTCAAGTTGTGTAGTATTTAAGTGTAAGATAAAGCAGATATCTAGATGTGGTCTAAGTTTAAGCAAACTGGATACCTTGACATGTCTTTTTACAAGAAATACAGGAGAAAGATTTTTTTTTTTTTTTTTTGAGACCGAGTTTTCTTCTGTTGCCCAGGCTGGAGTGCAATGGCACAACCTCGGCTTACTGCAACCTCTGCCTCCCGGGTTAAAGCAATTCTCTCTCAGCTTTCTGAGTAGCTTGGATTACAGGTGCCTGCCACCATGCCCAGCTAATTTTTGTCTTTTTAGTAGAGATGGGGTTTCATTATGCTGGCCAGGCTGGTCTTGAACTCCCCACCTCAGGTGATCTGCCTGCCTCTACCTCCTCAGGTGCTGTGATTACAGACATGAATGACTGTGCCCGGCCAGGAGAAACGTTCTTTATGTGAATTATTTAAATAGTGATCTTCCCAATACTTATTTATTTTACTCGATTGTTTGACAAACATGTTGCAACTTTTGTGGATCTCAGATTCTTTTATAATATCAGAGAGTTCAGACATAGTGGTTTCTGAACTCCTTTCTGGCACAGAGATTATTACATAATTTAAGAATACCTGACCGGGCACGGTGGCTTACACCTGTAATCACAGCACTTTGCGAGGCTGAGGTCAGGAGTTTGAGAACAGCCTGGCCAACATGGCAAAAACCCATCTCTAGTGAAAAATATAAAAATTAGCCAGGCACAGTGGAGTGTGCCTGTAATTCCAGCTACTCAGGTGGCTGAGAGAAGATAATCTCTTGAACCTGGGAGGCGGAGGTTGCAGTAAGCTGAGATTACACCATTGCACTCCAGCCTGGGTGACAAGAGTGAAACTCCTTCTCAAAAAAAAAAAAAGGCCAGGCGTGGTGGCTCACGCCTGTAATCCCAGCACTTTGGGAGGCTGAGGCGGGTGGATCACGAGCTCAGGAGATCAAGACCATCCTGGCTAAGATGGTGGAACCCAATCTCTACTAAAAATACAAAAAATTAGCTGGGCGTGGTGGTGCATGCCAGCTACTCAGGAGGCTGAGGCAGGAGAATCACTTGAACCCAGGAGGCAGAAGTTGCGGTGAGCCGAGGTCACGCCACTGCACTCCAGCCTGGGCAACAGAGTGAGACTCTGTCTCAAAAAAAAAAAAAAAAAAGAATACCTTGACTTTATGAAATAACTTGGCCTGCAGTCAGGCTGGTACCCACTTGTATCTCCTCAGGCACAAAAATATATCCTAGTATCTGTAGAAGCAAAAATCCTCAATTGGACTATTCTTTAATGGCCTCCTAGGTCTAGATTGATTCACTTTTGGAAATTCAGTTCTCATCTTTTATTTCTCTCTCTCTTTTTTTTTTTTTTTTTTTGAGACAGAGTCTCACTCTGTTGCCCAGGCTTCAGTGCAATGGCACGGTCTCGGCTCACTGCAGCCTCTGCCTCCCAGGTTCAAGCCATTCTCCTGCTTCAGCCTCCTGAGTAGCTAGGATTACAGGTGCCTGCCGCCACTCCCGGCTAATTTTTGTATTTTTAGTAGAGATAGGGTTTCACTGTGTTGGCCAGGCTGGTCTCGAACTCCTGACCTTGTGATCTGCCCACCTTGGCCTCCCAAAGTGCTGGAATTATAGGCATAAGCCAGCCTCATCTTATATTTCTAAATGACATTTAGAAACTTTCATTTGAAAAATATTTCATGGCTAAGACTGAGCTGCTAGAAAATGCTGTGAGATCAAGAGGAATTACTGTATAATAATCAGTTTTAAATTATCCTTATTTATCTCATGCTGATTTCCTATTTTATCTTGAATTTACTCCCATGATGTCTTTTAATCTATGTCTAGGCTACATAAATAATTACTATTAGTTCAGCTAAGATAGAATTTTGTATGTAAATCTATAGGAAAAATTACGTAATGCAGGCTGGGCGCAGTGGCTCATGTCTGTAATTCTAGCACTTTGGGAGGCCGAGGTGGGTGGATCACCTGAGGTCAGAAGTTCAAGACCAGCCTGGCCATCATGGTGAAACCCCATCTTTTAAAAAAAAAAAAAAAGATTAAAAAAAAATTACATAATGCATCATTTCAAAGTAAAATGTTAAGGATTTCTTTCTTTCTTTCTTTCTTTCTTTCTTTTTTTTTTTAAGATGGGATTTCACCATGATAGCCAGGTTGGTCTTGAACTCCTGACGTCAGGTGATCCACCCACCTCGGCCTCCCAAAGTGCTAGGATTACAGGTGTGAGCCACTGCGCCCAGCCAAGGATTTCTTTTTTAATACCTGTTTTGGAATATTTATATCACTTTTTACATCCTTTAGTATGGATAATTGAGAACTGACTAGTACTTTTTTAAACTCAGACTTTCAAGTATATAGTCATGTTCAGAAGTTATCAGGGATGTACTTTAAGTATCTCCTTCCTAGCATCCCATTCTTTTCCCTAAATTATACAACTTTTGACTAAAATATTGCATTTTAGGGAGAACCATGGTAAGGTGTACCATAAGGTGACTGGCTCTTCTGATAGGCCTTCTCAGGATGCTGTGAGCTGGGTGGGATCTTGAAGATTCAGGATTCATTCCTCAGTTTTGCTAGTAAACTCAGTTTCTTCATTGTTACCAGAGTTAATTGGTCTTGGGAAGAGTAGTTAACTAAACTCACTAATGGTTGACAAAATAAACCAGAATGCCATTTTATTTTATTTTAGTTTTGAGACAGAGTCTTTCTCTGTCATCCAGGCTAGAGTGCAGTGATACGATCTTGGCTCACTGCAATCCCCACCTCCTGGGTTCAGGTGTTTCTCCTGCCTCAGCCTCCTGAGTAGCTGGGACTACAGGCATGTACCAACAAGCCCAACTAATTTTTTTTTTTTTTTTTTTTTTTTTTTTTTTAGTAGAGATGGGGTTTCACCATGTTGGTCAGGCCAGTCTCGAACTCCAGACCTTAAACGATGCGCCCGCCTCAGTCTCCCAGAGTGCTGGGATTACAGGCCTGAGCCACTGCTCCTGGCTGTGAAAGTCAAAGTTTTTAGACTTGCGATACCTATAGAAGTGATTGGGTTAATTCTAAATCTCAAGAATTTTGGACAACAATTTAAAAACTACTTACTTTTGAAAGTTATTTGTATGGCCAGGTGCAGTGGCTCACGTCTGTAATCCTAGCACTTTGGGAAGCTGAGGTGGGTGGACTGCCTGAGCTCAGGAGTTCAAGACCAGCCTGGGCAACGTGGTGAAATCTTGTCTCTATTAAAGATACAAAAATTAGCTGGGCGTGGTGGCGCATGCCTGTAGTCCCAAGCTACTTGGGAGGCTGAGGCAGGAAAATTGCTTGACCCAGGAGGCGGAGGTTGCAGTGAGCCGAGATCGTGCCACTGCACTCCAGCCTGGCGACAGAGGGAGACTCTGTCTCAAAAAAAAAAAAAAAAAAAAAAAAAAAAAAAAAAGGCTATTTGTATTACCTGATCTGATTGGATAAACTTTTCTGACAGCTGTGGGCAGTAACCAATAAATATGCACTTGGATTTCTAGATTGTTGACAGCCAATTGTGAGCTATTATTTTGTTTTATGTCACAGTAGTTTGCTATGGCAACCCAAGCAAACATTGCTTTAGTTTGTACTTGACAGTATGTGCAAGCTCAGTGTTAAATTGAATTGTCTTTGGATTTGATTTTTGGGTTAGTTTCATGTCATTTATTTTTTTCTCCATATTCCATTGCCACTTAATACCAATCTCAAGTCCAAGAAACAGATTGTTGTATATCTTGGAAACAGCAGATTGTATTAAGGGGTGTGATTACTTTTCCTCAGTCCGAGGCTGGTTTGTTTAATTGTTGGTTGGAATATTTGTGAGGTTTTTATTATTGTTTTCTTTTGGTGTTGTTTAAAATTTTTATTTGAAAACAACCTAAAATTTTTATTTACTAATCTGTGGAATTCAGTCTGATAAATGGGACGTTGACTCTGCTAAGCAGAATTTTCAAGCACCTAGAAGATTTTAACTTTTCTTCAGCTGCAACTCAAATCATATGACTGCAGGTAAGGGTTTCTTTATTAGTGATAGAATTTGGGAACCTCCCACATAATTTTTTGATAATAGGCCAGGAGCCTTATAAAGTACCTTTTTGTTTTGTTGTTTTCTTTTTTTTGAGACAGGGTCTCACTGTCACTCAGGCTGGAGCACAGTGGTGTGAATATGGTTTACTACCAACCTCCGCCTCCTGTGCTCAAGTGATCCTTCCACCCCAGTCTCCCAATTTGCTGTGACCACAGGCGGTGAGCCATCATGCTTGGCTAATTTTTGTGTTTTTTGTACGGATGGGGTTTTGCCATGTTGCCCAGGTTGTCTTGAACTCCTGAGCTGAAGCGATCCTCCCATCTCGGCTTCTCAAAGTTTTGGGACTACGGCACAAACCACTGCACTCATCCCAAGATAACTCTTATATTTGACTTTCCATCCCATTTAATTCAGCTCATTCTCCCTTTTCCAGTTCATGCACTGTTGGATACCTGGAACTATTTGCTCTTAGCCCAGTGTCTGCAGTTGGGCCCTATCAATAAAGTGTGGTGTTGTCAGAACAAATACTAGAAGACCACCTTCATTTTGAAATAGGTATTTCTGGTCCTCAGCATAATACCAGTTGGTTTTATGTGTAAGTGTATGTAAGGCTGGCTTTGACTCTGAGTGCTTCCTATCAGTGCTTAAAATAGTGAGGTCTGTGTTTTAGTGACTCCTGATAGTAGGAGAAACTGGGGCCAGGTTTTGTTGTTGTTGTATTTAGTTATTTAAGAGATGGAGTTTTCCTATGTTATCCAGGCTGGACTTGACCCCCTGAGCGCAAGGAATTCCCCCTGCCTCAGTCTCTCTCATAGCTGGGCCCAGTAGGGGGCAGTTTTCTTAAGAGATTTAGTGTTAGGTGTAGTTGGTTTACTTGGGTGAGGAGAGGAAAGAATGTGTTGGGAATAGTCTCATATGAATGTTCATAAATTGTATTTTCCTACTTATAAAATTAGAGGGAGCTTCGGTTGAAAACAAATGTTCCACTTTAGATATACTAAGTTTCTCTGATTCTAAAATAGGCAGTTTTTTTGCATTTCAATTTAAGAGCAAAGTATTGTTTTTTTCTTTTCCTCCTCAAAATTGATAGCATGTTACAATTGAAGATGTAATATAAATATTTATAATAGCAAATTACAGGAAAGGAAAATGGGAACTTCGCACACACTTATTTTGATTTTAGGAACTCATATATTCTTCCTCACCACATACATACACACCTGCTCCTAGAGTTGCCTGGTGTTTACATAGTCCTTTGCAAATACTTTCTGTTAAAACTAAATTGATACTCAATACTGTGTGCCTGTAGTCCCATCTATTAGTAAGGCTGAGACTGGAGGATCCCTTGAGCCCAGGAATTCAAGTCCAGCCCGGGCAACATAGGAATACCTTGTCTTTCTCTTTTTTAAAGATATCTCTCACTGTATTGCACAGGCTGAAGTGGCTATTCACAGACACAATCATAGCAACCTACAGCCTCGACCTCCTAGCCTCAAGTAATCCTCCTACCTCAGCCTCCCTAGTAGCCAGAACTACAGGCATGTACCACCATAAGCGGCTACTGTCTCTCTTTTTTTTTCTTTTTCTTTTCTTTTTATTTTTTTGAGACAGAGTCTCTGTAGCCCAAGCTGGAGTGCAGTGGTATGATCTTGGCTCACTACAATCTCCGCCTCCAGAATTCAAGGGATTCTGGTGCCTCAGTCTCCTGAGTAGCTGAGACTGCAGGCACGCACCATCACATCCAGCTAATTTTTTATATTTTAGTAGAGATGAGGTTTCACCATGTTGCCCAGGGTGGTCTGGAGCTCCTGAGCTTAGCCAATCCTCCCGCCTCGGCCTCCCAAAGTGCTACTGTCTCTTTAAAAAGAAGAAAGAAAAGAAAAGAGAAACTAATATGATTTCCAAAGTGGATGCCATGAATTTAATAATTAGTTATTCAGTGTCTACTACATGCCAGACATTGTGAGAGTTACTAAGTGAAATATTTAGTTGCATGTGGTGGCAGCATACCTGTAGTCTCAGCTCCCGGGGAGGTCAGGGTAGGAGGATCACTTGAGTCTCTGAGTTTGAGACCAGCATGGGCAATATAGCGAGACACTGTCACTAGTGAAAAACAATTCAAAAAATTCCCCAAGAACATGTTTATCATCTCTGGAGTCCTGCAGTGTCCTATTTAATTAGGGGATAATGGCTGCATTAATAGTTCCTTTGTCAGTGACAGACAAGGAACTAAATTCACTTTTCACTGCGCTGATAACCATTTCTGGGTGAAAGAGTCTAGATTATATGTAGAGGAATTCAGTTGTACATTTAAATTCACATCCTGATCTAAGAATTAGGTCTTCTTGGGATTCTTAGGATTTGCAATACAAGTTGCTCACCTACTCTTCTTGAATAGTAGAAACTTTTTATCTGTGTCTTCTTTCAGAAGCTCTGCAAGGAAGCATCAACACTTAAATCTTGTAAACAAAGTACCACATATCATATCCATTATATATTTATATATAATGTATATTATATTTATATTATTTTTATATTTATAAAAGATATTTTTGACTTTTTCTTTTTTTGGTCTAAATCACGCTGGCTCTCAAAAGGTTTTTTTTTTTTTCAGTGCCAACAAGCCTGATCAAAAGGTTTTTTTTGTACCTACTCTTCTGTGACTATCTCTGACCGTGCTGAATGTATTAAAGAGGGTAGATGCTCAATTGGGAGTCACATTGGAAGTACATGTTGATATATTTTGGAGGGTAATTTGACATATCAGAATAAACAGCATGCAGGCTATTTGTCTTACTTGTGCTTATGTTTCGATACACTTATTTGCTACATTGTTTGCAGTAGCAAAAACCTGGAATCCAGCAGGGTACAGTGGAATTCTTTGCAACCATTAGAAAGAATAGGTGTGTCTACAGGGAAAATATATATATACACACACACACACATATATATATATATACACATACATACATGCTGGTAAATGCCGGTTGTATTCATTTTTTTGTTGTTGTTGTTGTTTTTGAGGATAAAAAATCCCTCTCTAAAGGCTGAGAAAGGAATTTGGAATTTAGAAGGAAACTTAATTTTCAATTGTAGCTTCCTGTAACTTTTGAATTATTTAGGTTATGTATTTCATCTTTAAAATGCATATATGAATAAAGCAGACATAATTTTAACAGTGTTTCCAAAGGGGCATAGAACTTTAGCACTGAAGGGACCTTAGAGATTCTTACACAGTCACCCTCAATTAAAGATGAGGAAATTCAGATTTAGGAAAGTATCTGTAAGCCTGCACTAGAATTCAGGCCCTGAGGATAGCAGTAGCTTATGAATATATTGACTTGTTCTTATTCTAACAGTTTACTTAACTGATGTCCATTTCTCATTGTGAAGGATTGATTTTTGGAAGACCCAATAAAATGTTGACCTTTGTAAGACAGTTCTCAAAGCAACTTCTGGCAATAATGATAGAGTGGTAGTGTTAACTCTTTCCCATGTTTTGTAACTTTGAGGGGCCCAATCCCTTAGAAATATATTTATAAATTCCTGAAGTATTATTTGAAGTGAATTTGAGTCTAGAGTCCAGAGTTTCCCTTCCTGATTTGAATTCCTAGCTGACTATTCTAGATGTTTAAAATTGGTTTTACTGTGTTTTTGTTCCATTCGGTATGCAGGGGTGAAAGAGTCAGGATATAATCTTGGTGACTTCTAAATGGCTTGGCATTTAAAGGAAAAATTTACTGTAAGAGATGGTAGGAAATTGTCTAAAGGAGGAAATTTTATGTATTCCTAAAGAAGAGAAACTCTTTAGTTTTTGAAAATATGAGTTATTCTTTAAAATTTAGTCTTTTCCTGGCTCTTCAAGGCCAGAAGCACTTTCTTCTTATTCAAACCACACAAAGAAATTGGTAATGGTGAGACTGGCAGTTCAGCATAGGACTGGACATTCAAACTACATTCAATGAATATTTTTTATGATTAATTGATTTTAGTAAGGCTCAAGCAATAGAAACACGTTTACTAATGTTAAGATCAGTTGTTAGATTTAAGATTAAAATCTATCTATACTAGTGACTCTACTACAGGTTGAGCATCCCTTATCCAAAATGCTTGGGACTAGAAGTGTTTCAGATTTTTTTTTTTTTTTTCCAATTTTGAAATATACCCCAATCCAAATATTCAAAGCCAAAATGCGCTAATGAACATTTACTTTGAGCATCATATCTGTGCTCAAAAAGTTTTGGATTTTGGGGCATTTCAGATTTTCAGATTAGGGATGATCAACCTATAGTAGTATATGTGGGGAAAACTTACTCTTCCAATTTTTTTCTTGGGGGGGTGGGGGTGGTCACTGTTGCCCAGGCTGGAGTGCAGTGGCACAATCTCAGCTCATTACAACCTCCACCTCTTGGGTTCAAGTGATTTTCATGCCTCAGCCTCTGGAGTAGCTGAGATTACAGGCGTGTATCAGCACGCCTGGCTAATTTTTGTATTTTTAGTGGAGATGGGGTTTCACCATGTTGGCCAGGCTGGTCTGGAACTCCTGACTTCAAGTGATCCTCCCGCCTTAGCCTCCCAAAGTGCTGGAATTACAGGCATGAGCCACTGTGCGGAGCCTATTCTTCTAAAATTTTAGTGATTCATAGGCCTGTCACAAAATGGGCACTGTAAATATTTAATAATAATTTGATTAAATGATAGGATGAAACTTTGCTTTATAAGAAAGAGAAAATAAAGGTAGCCTTTTATTCAGGAAATAAAGATGCCTTTTCACATCTTAAGAATCAGAGTCAAATTAGGTCTGTGCTGTTTAAATTAGTAAAGGTTTGGTTGAACTGAAAATAAAAAAGGTTACAGGAGCCAAGAACACATATAGTTGCAAATTTATCTTTGTAACTCCATATCCTTAGGAGGAATCCAGTTTGTATAGCCACTTTAATTTTGTTGTGAATACAGACTGAGCAGTGGAATTGAGTAGCTTGACAGTTGACTTAATTTGAACAGTCACTGGAAAGCTAGATTGGGGGAAGTCAATTTTGTATGTGTTTTCTGGTTTTGTTTCTAGTATCCTTTCTGATAACAGAATTTGGTGGCCCATTTGGACCCTACTTAATGGGTAACTATAGTGCCTCACCAATATCTTTCTTGCGCTCGTTCAATTTATCAATCATTTTTGGACCCAATGTCCTGAATTACAGTCTGATTATTTTTCATCAGTCTTTTATTTTTTATTTACCTGCACTGAAATTCTTGAGCCCATCATCTCTTTTTTCCCACGTAACTGTGGGGAGATAGTGTGATAGCTAGGTACTGTTCTAAACTCTGCTGCTGGCTTCCTATATGTGTTATAATATATCATATTGGGCAAGCTACTAAGCTGCTTTGGGGTTCTGTTCCTTGATCTGTAAAATGAAATCATTTGACTGGATATTATCAAGTCTTTTTATATCTCCAGAGTTATTAATTCCTTTATTCATCAGACATTTCTTATAAAGCACCTTCTCTGTGCCAGGCACAATACAAGATGTTCTGGGTTCAAATCCCTTGCCCACAAAGAGAATTAAGAACTTCTGTCATGTTGTTCAAATCAGCTTAGTCTTGTATTAGCAAGTTTCTCAGTTTTTACTATCACTCTACAAGGCATTTGTTAAAATTGCTGGTATTATTTAGATCTTTATCTCCAAAAATACTCATATCTCTACTTTTTGGTTTTCTATTTATTTATTAATTATTATTTTTAAAACAGAGTTTTCCTCTGTCACCCAGACTAGTGTTCAGTGGCACAAACTCAGCTTACTACAACCTCTACCTCCCGGTTTCAAGAAATTCTCCTGCCTCAGCGTCCCAAGTAGCTGGGACTACAGATGTGTACAACCATGCCTGGCTAATTTTTGTATTTTTAGTAGAGATGGGGTTTCACCATGTTGGCCAGGCTGGTCTCAAACTCCTGACCTCTAGTGATCCATCCGCCTCGGCCTCCCAATGTGCTGGGATTACAGGCATGAGCCACTGCATCTGGCCTGTTTTTCTATTTATAAGCCAATTTCTCATCCTGGAAAAGAAATCTCATCTTCCTGGTCACATTATGACTAGTTGTTATTTTCTTTAATTGGTAGAAAGTGAACTATGTACTATAGAGTAAGAAAAACCAGCGATTTTTTTCTTTTTCTTTTTTTGAGGTGGAGTTCTGCTCTTGTTGCCCAGGCTGGAGTGCAATGGCGAAATCTTAGCTCACTGCAACCTCCACCTCACGGGTTTAAGCAATTCTCCTGCTTCAGCCTCCCCAGTAGCTGGGATTACAGGCACCCACCACTATGCCTGGCTAATTTTTGTGTTTTTAGTAAAGACGAGGTTTCACAATGTTGACCAGGCTGGTCTCAAATGCCTGACCTCAGATGATCCACTCACCTTGGTCTCCCAAAGTGCAGGGATTACAGGCGTGAGCCACCATGCCTGGCTGATTTCTTTAAGGCAAATAAAAAATACAGAATCTAGAGGTGTGATGTAATTTTTAAAAAGAGAGACCTAACCAATATCATAGGAAAATTTTCTAAGATTGAGTATGGCTTTGTTTAAAGATTTTACACCCAAAGTAAAAAGAAAGTTTAGTAGATAGTTGGGCACTTAAAAGAAAAAGACCAGGGGGCCGCTTCTGACTTGGAAATGGGCATTCACTCAGCAGAGCCCCCATTAGTCGAGGTTCTGAGTCTCAGCCCTGAAGGACCACATGTGATTATTATACGTGCACCCAGATGATCAGGCTATAGACTGTAGACAGTGTAGAAGATTAAGTCTCATGAAACAAATTCATAGCAGGGGTAGGAGTAGAGCTACTACTTTTGGCTGTGGTCAGAGAAGACCTAATTAACAAGAAGCAATGTGAAGATCTAGAAAAAGTGTCTTTCAGTCTGAGGGGAGAATACAAAGGCCCTAAGATGAAAACAATCTTGGCTTGTTTGTAGAAATAAAACCAAGTGTGTTTGGAGTAAAGTTAGTGATAAGGGAGAGTGGTAGGTGATAAATTTGGTATAATGGGCCAGCTCTTTTTTTTTTTTTTTTTTTTTGATAAAGAGAGAAAAGGAGAAAGAAAGAAACAGCAAAAGAAAGAAAAAAAAAGAATGAAAGAGAGAAAGAAAGAGGAAGAGAAAGAGGGAGAGAGAACGGGATTCTTGTTTTATTGCCCAGGCTAGAATACAGTCTAAAAATGGGTATTAAAAACCTCTTTTATGCCAATAATTGTGCTTAACAATGGAGACAGGAAGG
>PVKP010032896.1:0-25514 GCA_004027715.1 Plecturocebus donacophilus | reverse complement strand
AATATTATGCAGCCATCAAAAACGATGAGTTTGTGTCCTTTAGGGACATGGATGAACCTGGAAACCATCATTCTCAGCAAACTGACACAAGAACACAAAATCAAACACCGCATGTTCTCACTCATAGGTGGGTGTTGAACAATGAGAACACATGGACACAGGGAGGGGAGCACTGTACGCTGGGGTATGTTGGGGGAAAATAGGGGTGGGACAGTGGGGGGGGAGGGACAGTGTTGGGTAGGGAGTTGCGGGGAGATAGCATGGGGAGAAATGCCAGATATAGGTGAAGGGGAGGAAGGCAACAAATTACACTGCCACGTGTGTACCTATGCAACAATATTGTATGTTCTTCACATGTACCCCAAAACCTAAAATGCAATAAAAAAATAAAATAAAATAAAATAAAATAAAATAGGTATAATGTGAAAAAAAAATACGTTATTAAATAATCTCATCTGTTTCTTTTTTACTTTATAAAATGTGGCCATTAGAAAACTTAAAATTATATGAGTTCACATTATATTTCTATTGGACATTACTGATTTAGAGTGTCAGTCATGAAAAATAATTATAAGAAATGTTATAATACCAACTTTTTCTTATACTGATAATAAGAAAACAATAGATTATGTACAGAAATAGTCTGCAAGGGCACATAGTATATGGCTAGTAGTAACCACTCATGGATGGTGAGAATATGAGGTAAGGTAGGAATATTTTTTAACTTTACAATATTCTAAAAAAATTTTTTAAATGTGTAGGAACAACTTTGGCATTAAAAATCACCTTGGGTGTGTATAATGAATTGATTGGTACAAGTGTGCCAATACTACTTAATGGGGAAAGAACAGTCTCTATGGCAAATGGTACTGGAAAACCAGATACCCAAAAGAAAAAGATTAAAGTTGATTCTACCATATACAACATTATATATATCTGGAAAACCAGATATCCAAAAGAACAGATTAAAGTTGAATCTACCATATACAACATTCAAGAATTAACTCTAAATGGATGAAAGGCCTAAATTTAAGAGATAAAGCTATAAAACTTATAAGAAGACATAGGAGCAAATCTGCATGAGCTTAAATTGAGCCATGGTTTCATAAATCAGATACCAAAAGTATAGGAAACAACAATAAAAAATAAATAGAACATTATTAAAATTAAAAACTTTTGTATATCTAAGGACACTATTGAGAAAATAAAAGACAATCCACATAACAGGGAGAAAGTGTTTGCACATGATTTATCTAATTAGGGTTTAATATCCAGATTATATAAAGAATATCTAAAATTCAACAACAACAAAAGCAAATAAAATAATGGGTCGCCAGGCGCAATGGCTCATGCCTGTAATCTCAGCACTTTGGGAAGCTGAGGTGAGTGGATCACCCAAGGTCAAGAGTTCGAGACCAGCCTGACTAACATGATGAAACCCTGTCTCTATAAACAATACAAAAACTAGCCGGGTATGGTGGCATGCGGTAATCCCAGCTACTTGAGAGGCTGAGGCAGGGAGAATGGCTTGAACCTGGGAGGCGGAGATTGCAGTGAGATGAGATCATGCCACTGCACTCCAGCCTGGGCAACAGGGCAAGACTCTGTCTGAAAAAAGAAAAAAAAAAGGGCAAAGGACTTTAATAGATATTGCGCCAAGAAAGAAAAGAACAAATGGCCAGTTTGTGCACAAAAAGATGTTCAACATCATTAGTTATTAAGAAAATGCAAATCAACCATAATGTGATACCACTTCATATTCAGTAGGATGGCTATAATTTTTTAAAATGACAAAATTTAACAAGTGCTGGAGAGGATGTGAAATTGGAACCCTGGTTCATTCCTCACAGTACTGTAAAATGTTTTTTAAAGGCACTGTGAAAAAGAGTTTGGTGGTTCCTCAAAAAGTTAAACAGAATTATCACATGACCCAGCAATTCCAGTCCTAGGTACATGCCCAAAAGCATTGAAAACAGGGACTCGAACAGATCCTGTATGACAATGTTGATAGCAGCATTATTTATCATAATGTTCAAAGGTAGAAACAACCAAAGTGTTCATGAAAAGATGGATGGATAAACCAAATGTGGTACTATACATAAAATGAGATATTATACTAGTATAAAAAGTAATGAAGTTCTGATTTATGTTACAACATGGACAAACCTTGAAAACATTACATTAAAAGAAATAAGCCAGGCACAAAAGAACAACTATTGTATAATTCCACTGGTTAAAACATCTGTAAGAGGCACATTCACAGAGAGAAAAGGTACATTAGAGATACCTATGGCTGGTGGAGGGACATGGATAATTATTTCTTAATGAGTAGAGAGTTTTTGTTTGGGGTATTGGAAATTTTTGGATATAAATACAGTTGACTCTTGAATAGCACAGGTTTGAACTGCATGAATTCATGAACTGATATGTGAATTTTCTTCCTCTGCCACCCTTGAGACAGAAAAACAACCCCTCTTCTTCCTCCTCAATCTCACATGTGATGATGAGGGTAGAGATCTTTATAATCATAATCATCCACTTCCACTTAATGTAAAGTAAATATATTTTATCTTTCTTATGATTTTAATAACATTTTATTTTCTCTAGCTTCTTTTACTGTAAGTTTACAGTGTGTAACACAAATAACATAGAAAACGTGTTAACTGGCTGCTTATGTTATTGGTAAGGCTTCCTGTAACTAGTACTAAGCTATTAGGAGTTACGTTTTGGGGGAGTAAAAAGTTATATGCATATTTTTGAACGTGTAGGGGGACTGACCTCCCTAACCTTCACGTTGTAGTGTTGATGGCTGCATAACATTGTGAATTTAATTAATGCCACTGAATTGTATACTTAAAATGGTAAAAATGGCACATTTTATGTTTTATGTATTTTACCACAATAAAAATAAACAACAAATTACCTTAGCTACTATATTTTTTATTCATAAAAGAACTTAATATGTCCTTAGTAACTACATATACTATGTGCTGGATATCTATACTAGGAGTGGAAGACACAGTGGTAAGAAGGCAATAGAAAAAGCGTTCTTTAGTATGGTGTAAATTTGTAGCATAATTGAAATGAATAATATCCATAAAAAACTTCAGACTTTAAAAAACTTCAAAGTTCTGTATCATCCTTAAGAATTCTTTTCTTTTGGATTGTCGTAAATAAACAATGTATGCTTTAACATGCTCTTCATAATGTTAATTAAATATATTGAAACTATACAATACTATTTTCTCGACTGGCTGAATATAATTCTTCAAAAAGAAAGAAAATACTAGAAATGCAGCTTATTCTAACAGAAATTGCAATGTGGTAGATACAGAAAATCATACCTTAATCATATATAAGAGCATCCAATCAATACATATAAACAGGTACCTATATTTACCATCTAGATTTGTGCACTCAGATGCTAAGGGAATGATGGAGAGATTAGAAACATAATAAAATCTAGAAAGACTTCATGAAATAAAAGAGTTTGAAATAATTGAGAAAATAGGAGGTACAGGAACAACCATGTTGGTTTCATTAATACTTGGAATAAAATTGTATTGAGTTACAAATGAACACATGTAAAAATTAGAGAATGATGAATAAATGTCTATCATCTAGTTGACAGTACTACACTAATATCAATTTCCTGGTTTGGATACTCTACTACAGTAATATACAAGATGTTACTATTGGAGGAAGCTGGGGGAAGGGTACATGGGACTCTGTGTGCTATTTTTGCAACTTCCTGTGAGTTTCTAATTATTTAAACAACGAAACCACAGAAAAAATGATATGAGGAAATGTACAATGGAACAAAAAAAGAGATACAGAAAACTACTTATACATGATAGTTAATAAAAATATAGTATACTGAAATATGCATAAGACAAAAATGAAGAAAATCTACCCCCAAAGGAGGGAATGTGTACTAGAGGTAAAACTGTGACATACGCGTGTGTGCGTGTGTGTGTGTGTGTGTGTGTGTGTGTGTGTGTGTGTGTGTTTAGTTTTCACCATTTTTCAAAGTTGTTGTAATTTGTCTGAAGAACTTATACAAAGTAGATATAGGAAAGTAAAGATTAAAAAAATACACCAAAATAACTGGGAGAAAGGGAAATGTGAATTTTGAGGCAAAATCTGGAAAGAAGTTTTAGGTCAGAGAGGTGGGCTTACTGTCAGGTATTCAAGGATTCAGAGTATTCTGCATTCCTTATCTTCTGTCATAGACATTAAAGACTCTTAAAAATGATCCTGCAGGTGGCCTAGGCTTACTGATTTATTTTTTCCCTCAATTTTATTAGAATTATGAGAAGTTAGACACGAGAAAGAAGACTGTTGTTCTTCTTTTTTATTTTATCATTTCTAACAGATGAGGTGAGAACTTTTTGTTTATTCATAAACTTTTACATCTATAATTTGAGCATATATGTGTTAAGTTGTTATATACAAGTGTTATATAATGTCTATTCTATGTATTACAGGTAGCTTAGAAAAAGTATTTTATAACATAAAAGAGACTGACTCAAAATTTCTTATACTTGCTAACTTCTCTAAGAGTTAAAAAAAAGAATCCAACAATAAAATACCTCATGGAAATAATCAAAAGTAATTTGAATTATATGCTTTTTAAATCTTTGATTAAATTTTCATATAGGAATGCTATAAGTAATTGAATATATAACAGAGAGAGCGAGTCTGTCTTCCTGTTGCAATCTGTTCTGTACTGATTCTTCGTAAGATATATGAAATAGAAAATTTCCAATTATTTTCTATTGATACTTTCTCCTTTAAAGTGTCTACATTTTTAGTATATAACTTTCTCCACATTCTCTAATAATTTTACATCTTTATTATTATCTGAGTTGACTATAATCTTTATGCTTCACTGTATTTTCATCTTCCTATTTAACTTTTATTTATACTTTAGGACATATTACAAACTTTTAAGACAAGAAAGATTATATAACATAACCACTCCAAAAAAACTTAAATGCCCAAATTTGCCCCCTTTAACTTGGAAATGACATTATACCACAGATAAGAGGGGGGATCACCCACCATCTAGAGAAAAAGGCAGGGATTTCTTAGATATTAGAAAATGAAAAAGTGGCTCTTCTAAAAGAATCTATAGTCAATGATCATGAGCTATTCAGTACTTTTTTAAAAAAGTTAGGTATTTCTTATTGGCCTTAATCCTATCCTATTAACACACTACAATATTTTATATTAAAAATACTCTTGAGGAAGGAAGTTATTGGAGTATACATTGCCTGGAAATGGGTAAGACCCTAGGTAAACAAATAAACATTATATATTGTCTTGCTACTTAATTTCTGATGCTTTTTTCAATTTTCTATTTTTTTAAAAAAATTGCTCTTGCTATCCCTTGACCATAATCACATATGTCTATTTAATTTCTGATGTGCTGTAAATGAGGCTGGTAACTGGCTTGAGCATGTAACACAAGCTTGTCTAACCTGCAGCCAATGGGCGACAGCTTTGAATGCAGCCCAACACAAATTCGCAAACTTATTAAAAATATTATGAGACTTTTTTTAAAAAAGTTCATCACCTACCATTAGTGTTAGTGTATTTTACGTGTGGCCCAAGACAATTCTTCTTCTTCCATCGTGGCCCAGGGAAGCCAAAAGATAAGACACTGCTGAACAGACTCAGACCTCAGGTTTCTGAAGAAACAGCTCAGGCTGTTTCTTCAGCCCAATTCTCCTTCTCTGCTTATGCTGAATAGAAAAACCTTCCACCTTCAGGGCTCATCTTTAGTTCACCTCAATAAACTTTTCCATGACAATCTTATTGTTGGTACATAGGATCCATTTACTGAACCACACACAGATTTACTAAATGCTCATTTATATTCAATTTTAAGTATCAGGTCATAATTTTTTATTGTTCTTAATTGACTTCAAATTCAGCTGCAAAACTGGCAAGTTTCACAGATAACACTCGTAAGAAATGGGACAAAGTGTAAGTCTTCAGTAACGTATTAAAATGCTTTAAAAATATAGTCATTAAATAACTAATCACCAAATTAAATGTGATATAATTTCATCATGATAATTAAAATTTCATAATATATTCAAAGACACTGGGAAAAAGCATCTAATCCATCCCCGATTTTCTTATATTTGAAATCTTCTTACTATACACACCAAAAATCCTTTCAATATTGAGTACTTATAATGAATATTCTTTAATAGGCTTCTGTATTCTCTTATCTATGTCTTTGTATCTCAACCTCAGGTTTATTTTATTGAGCAGAAGTAAAGTATATTTTTCTCCTTTGTACTATTTGACTAAACTATATCAAACTAGAAAAAAAAATAAAAAATGTAAATGTTCAAAGGCTAAATCATTTAAAAAAAGAAGATTGTTCTTTAGTTGTGGTTCTTTCATAAGTGTTGTCTTTAGAAGTCCTGGGTTAATGCTTTGATCACATCAGTGAAGTCAGTAAAATTCTTTTTATTAAAGTATATGAGGTATTTAGAAAAAAGTGAATTTAAACAAACCACAAGATAATTCATGTTACTGACTTCATCCATATATACCTAACTAAGACTTGTAGGCCTTTTACTTTATATTACTTATACATCTTTAGGTTTTCAGTGAGAATAGAAATGATTTTTTAAGTATGCATTTGCTTAATCATTGCTTCCAGTCAGAAAGCACTTAAGTACTAAGAATTTTTTAAATGTACAGTTTCTCAATTTATAAAATGTTTTCTATTGACAGATAAGGCACAGAAAAATGAGTGTGACATCTGCTAAGCTTTACTTATAAAAACTTAAAGAAATCCTATGGGATAACATCAGTCCATTTCTTTCCTGGAGTATATCTTATGGAGATTTCCTTAAAAAAATCTGGAAGTAATTAGAACTATTATAGTATCTAAAGAGTTTACTTAAAAACTAAATTTGCTATTCATCAAAGAGCACCAAACAGTAAAAATAATGTAATGAACAAATAAGTACACATAGAGAATAAGTACCTCAACCACATCTAATTCTAAAACTTTAAAAAAAAAAATCTAAGATAGAAGATAGTATCAGATCTGTGATATACTGAAGAACCTGTAGAAGAACAAGACATTGTACTCCCTAATTAAGCACTGATTTGATATTGATTTTTTTACTTTAGTTCATTTCACTTCAAAGTGATACGAAACCAATTTTTAAATGCTACTAACAGCAACTTTAATACAAATTAAAAGTGAAGAAGACTAAATAGTTTACTCTTAAATTAGATTTGTATCATAAGATCTATATTAGAAAAAAATCCAAAATACAGTAAAAAATGTTGTGGGTATTTGTTGGATGATAAATATATCATAATGATAATAATAACAGCTTATTCTAAGACTTAAAACATTTTCCAAGAAGATGTAAAATTACACTGCGGGGTAGACTGGATGGTATATCCCTCGGAGTTTAAAAGTTTGCCCATATGAACTGAATTATCCTTGACAAGTACCTTCAGACACTTGTAATATGATCTCATGTAAATTTAGACCATATTTTGGGCACAAACTATTAGCAACAGTAAGTTTATTCAGGAGCTCAGATAAGACAGAAAAGCTAATATCCTTAATAATATGTAGTTGCTAACAGGAGATTTCCAAAATGAAAATGAGAAGCATAAAAATAAAAGCCATCTAATGTGTTGTAGCAAAGAAAAACAAAAATCCAATAAAAAACCCAATATTGCATTTTTCTTTCCTTTTTTAATTCTTAGCTGTCTAGTCCCTAAGCCTCTCAAAAAAAATTTATCTTTCAATGGTTTATCTAAATTTGGAAAAAGAAAAGTATATTTTATATAAATAAATACAGTAAAAATTCCAGTTACAGAATTCTAACTTATTCTAACCAGCATTAAATCACAATATTAAAGATCTTAGTTGGATTTCTCACTGTGGAAAAAATATATACATAGCATATCAAGAAAGTAACTTAAAGTTACGCATTCAGATTTTGAAGTATTTTTATTAGTATTAATACTCATAAAGCTCATCATAATAACACGGAGCTTTCAAGACTCACAAAGGGCTGTCTGTAAAGTAAAACAAAAAGAACTCAGAACTCTGCAGCTTTCAAGATTTATCAGGATTACCTAAGCATTGGCACAAAGACTGCCCACAGAAGTGTGCTAATTCTACAAGGATTGTGCTTCATTCTAGAAGAGATGCATTAAGGGCTGTAGAAGAACTCTGCTTTGGAGAGAGCCATGCCAAGCAATCTCCACAGCACCATTAACTGTATTTATTTCTCTTTTCAGAAGTATGCCACTGCTATGTTGCCCTGGGTGAAAACAGGATATAAATTACCTTGAATTTTAGTAGTATAGAGAAATGGCACATTATTTTAACAAACTTTGAAGACATGTCCATTTTTTTGGTGTGTGTGTTCTTACAACTAAAGGCATCATTTTAAACATTCATGAAGTAATTAATGATCTACAAAGACAGTTCTATAAGCTTAATTTCACAGTAAAATGGTAAACTTCTTCCACCTGAATAAAGGAGGATTGTTTCATTAGAAATATTTAGTGGAAAGCAATATTTCAGTTAAGCAGAAAAATAACAAAAAACAATTGGGAGCTATTTTAAAGAATAAGCATATATTTTTAAGTTACTTAAGGTACATTTAATCAAATAAACACTTGAAATATTTAAAAACACTGAATTATTTTAAAAATTCAACTTAAAAATCAAATTGAGAGGCATGTTTACAATATTGCTTTGCTGAAACATTAAAAGAAAGTGCACCGCATAGAGAGCTTAAATTTCTCACTCTTCCTTTCAATCAATATCTGAGGCAAAGTTTCATCTCTAGGGCCCTTAATGGCAGGAATTCCTGGAGCCAGCAAATGAGTAATGTTAAACCTATGATTAGATGATGAGGCCATCAAAGACACTAAATCTTAATGCTACATTCCTCTTTATTTCTCTGAACTGCAGTGAGTACAGGGCTATGAAGGAAGAAATTCTAAGCTATTTTTCCATAAAAGCATTTTACAGAGCTGTGCATCATCATGAATCGAAAAGGGCCAGATAGTCTCTCGAACTCAGGACTTCAACAGTAGGTGACAAAATTTTCAAATGCCCTGCAGATGACCTCCTGCCAGGGATATTGTTTTCTTTAACCTCTTCCTTATCAGTAATGCTGCTGGCTATAAAGGGGAAAATGGGCCTAATGATTTTCCTAGGAATATATTCTTGAAGAAAGTAAACCCGAAAACTGAAAATCAATTGGTAAGTTGTTTGTTTTCTTCAGTTTTGCTGATGTTTTAGAGGATCACTTGAATTCATATTGTTGTCTGTTTGCGAGTTGGCTGTGGCTTCAGGCAAATCTCAGGCCAGTAATTAGGAATAGCTTAGATGTATGTTTCTTTCTATCGGGGAAACTATGAATAAAGGTAATAACTGCTTATTACAAACACACACAAGCTCTTTTTTCAGTCTGATACTACAAAATATTTAACACTACTATGATAATCAGGATAATCAGGATTGCTAGGAGACTTGATAGAGCTGGTGAGAAGAAAGATCAATAGGTTCCTATTAAAGTAATCAGAAAATGTTTACCTTTATTTTTAGTTTCCTGTAATTGTCAAGAAGAAACAATACCCAACAACTACCATTTATCTGTGATTCTGACTATTAAAGACAAACAGCTCAAGTAGATTTTTAGAATTTATACTGACATATACAAATTAGACTTAAAAAAGGGAAAGCAGGAAAGTCTTATATCAAAGACCATTCACTAATAAGCTGTATCATATACTTTGAGTATGGAATGAAAAATGTACTTTTCATTATCTCAAATATAGAGAAGAAGAAACAATGTAATTAATAATATATTTCAAAATCATAAATTACAATGTTATATATATGTATTATATATATATGTTAGGAAACAATGGAAGAATCGAAAGGGTAGGAGAATAATACTGCTAAAAAAAGTAAAAGAAAGAAGAGAAGGAATAAGTCAATATTTACATGGTAAGATCATCTATATACTAAAGTAACTCAACATAAATTATTTTCTGTATCTAAGGGATAATGGAAGTTTAAAAAATATATTAAAATACACATATATATGTGCATACTTTTTATTATCAGTCACAAAAATCCTCACGTTAATGTAATTGAGTGAATGAGATTCCGTACCTGAGAACAAAGCAGCATAACAAGCTCAACCACAGATGTGCTGGACTTCATACAAACAAGGCCTACAACAAAGAAAGGTTAAAACAAAATGAAATTACAAAGGTAGAAATCATCATTCTGAGTTAATTCATCATATTATTTTAATTTATTGTAATAAAACTTTCTTTTAAATACAATTCCTAAGGTAAATTGAATGAAAATGTTTACCTAGCATACATTTTCAACAATAATTTAAAATGACTCAGATACACAAGATGACATGAAAATACTCAAAAACTGACTTCATGCTTTGGTTGTTTATTTTGTCGAGTCATTTCTTACATTTAAACAAGGTGGGGAAGTTTATTGAAATTGATGAACTAGGTAGAGCTGCTATTACTTCAAATACATTTGTTATGTGGTTGTCTCCTGGAGCAAAGAACAATAATCATTAAAGATCTGCCTAAATTTTGTTCCAAAAGACAAAATTAGTTTACAAATAGGTAATTCCCATAGCTTATCAATTAATAAATGATTTTATAAATAATAAAAAAGAATGTATGATTAACACATCAAGCAATGCTTATGAAATATTTTACTGTTATGCTTCCAATCTCTCCAAATAGATACTAAAAGAAAAAAAAATGGAATGTAATAATGTCTATGTAATAATGGCTACCACTCACTAATCACTTACTATGTGCTGGGCAATATTTAACACATTTGCACAGTGCCTTATGTGCACGGTCTCAATTATCATTATACTCTGTGACATAGTATTATTATTCCCATTCTACAGTTTAAGAATGTATTCTTCTTATAAACAGTTTAAACATTAACTCTTATTATGCATATGGACGAAAAGTTATCAAGACTTTTTCCAGTTACAAGTATGACTGCTGTATAACAATGTGTATGATGAGAAAGCAGATCTTAATTGGTAGTTTTTCGAAGTGCCAACATAGAGAATGAGATAATCAAGTATTAACAACAATGTTGACAGCACGTTAATTATGATGTTTGGCAATTTAAAAATATTTTCTAAAGTTTTCACTGTTTTTAAAACTAAATAAATAGACTTTTTCCTCTTTCAAAAAAACCTTTATGTAACTAGAACATTCAATTCATAGTTTTCACAAATACTATCATTTCTCTTCCTTTGATGATAAATGTAATTAGTAAAAGCCTCATACAGTAAGAAAGCCCATGGTCCTAACATTATTTGTTGCTAAATGGAAAGTCGAAGTGAAACCGGTTATTTTTGTTTCTTAAGGTGATTTCAATAAACAGTCTCAAATGCCTTCTAGACACTAGCATGTATATTTATTGTAGATAGTGAATAAATACCCTTTTGTGCCCATTTTGCTAACAACCCTATGTCCTTACTGTACAGAACAACAGAACAAGCTATAAAAACGTACTAGTATTCCATCTTAACAGATCTGTGGGCAGACAGTTAACTAATGAAACAAGAGGCAGATGTGAAAAGTTCATTTAAGAGACAATTGGTGTAACTGTTAGCAATTCTCATGCTCAGGTTCTACAGAAAGATTAATGGGACATTTATCTCCTGTTGGCTACTCAACGATTTGAATTCTGACAAAGAAAAAACAAGTAAAAGCCAATGATCATAATTAAACTCATGTAAATTTAGACAATAAGGCTTTGATATAAAGAATTATTCACATACATTCTGTGTATGACTTTTTTAATATGTAACAAATTGGAGTAAAATTAGAAAAAACATGAAATTACATTCATTTCTCAGAAGCCAATTTTTAAATAAACTTATTTAAAAATTCCATTTAACAAGAATATTTATAGTTTTTTCAAAACTATCATTTCATCATAAGAAAAATATAAACAAATGCTTCATGGAATGACAAAAAATTGATACAATAGCAAAATTGCAATTTGCAAACAGTGCCCTCAGTATTTTGTAAAAGGCCATTGTGATTTCAAGTCCATAGAACTTCACATCTTTACTAATGCATTCTGTCTAATTAGTTTTGGACAGAAGGAAAAAAGAAAAACCAAACCTGACAATGAGAACACAAGCAGAGGCAAATTTGAAAGACATATCTATCTTCAAAATTACATAATCGCTTTGGTTGGAAGTATTATTTAAAAAAAAGAAGTTAACTCTATGTTTTACTAGAGATAATGAAAATACAACTACTGACTGAGGCTATAAGTAACTCTTATGTTGTATATGCATAAGACAAATATTTTAGAAGTGTATGTCTCAAAAAACTTGAGTGTTTCCTTTTTGCATTTGGCAGGAAATTCATAAAATGTAACTAATTTGAGATCTCCACTTATGAGCAAAATATATTCTTAATACTAAGGAGTTTACAGCAATAAATAGATTATTATTTATACCTTCCCAAGTGTCCATATTTTAATTCAAATTAAGATTATATAAAATTTATATAGAGCTTTATCATTTACGAATAACAAATATATGCTGTCTCATTTGAATCTCTTCGTTAAAACTCTTTAAACTAGTTATTATTACCTCATTTGATACATAAAAATTAAAGAGATTTGGTGGCTGGCCAAAGGGGTGTCATTCAGTAAGTGGCGGAATTGGGACCCAAATTCAAGTCATCCAACTCAAAGCCCATTCTGTTTGATGCAGAGCTATATAAATAGTTTGGCATTCATAAGATGGCAATATATGATTATGAGAAGCATCACAGTGGTCAATTCAAAGTTGAATGATTTTGACAGTTTTCTTGGTGAAAGTCACTTA
The DNA here is from genome assembly GCA_004027715.1 of Plecturocebus donacophilus. Taxonomy (NCBI): domain Eukaryota; kingdom Metazoa; phylum Chordata; class Mammalia; order Primates; family Pitheciidae; genus Plecturocebus; species Plecturocebus donacophilus. The sequence goes on along the minus strand of PVKP010032896.1, from coordinate 12,591 downwards.
CTGTAGGCAGACATGGGGACAAAAAGCAATAGCTTAAGCAAAAAGTACACAGGAAACAGAACAAACAGAAAATCTGAAAAAAACCTTTATAGTTTGAGAGATGGATGAATAGACTATAAGAGTGTTCAAAAGTGAGACTGGAGGGCTAGGATAAAAATCAAAGATAGATTAAGGTTGAAAGAAAGAAAATTATAAATGGTTTTGAAAGATCAAAGAAATAATTTAAAGCAAGTTATAAAATTGGAGAACTTATACTAAGGACTGTTTCTAGCATTCCTATTCTATCATGCCAGTCTGTGCCTTGTTAATTAAGAAGTAGCCCCCAAAGGAGCTGTATATATGTGCCTCCCCAGCGAAAATATAGTTAGGAGTCTGGGCAAAGTAACAGAATATTTCCAACACAAAATATGTATGTTCACTGGAATGAATACTCTAACCAGGATTACTGATTCAGTATTGCAAACCATACAGTTTACCAGTATAAAATGAATACCTGGAAAGTAGACAATAAATTTGTGAGGGCCTATGAGGAAAAAGGCTTGTATATTTGGTAGATATTCTAACAGCAAGGAAATTGTTCATTAAGAGCTTTTGAATATATTATGCACTATATTGTTGAAAGAGGAAATAGGCTCACAGAGTGACTAAGATGCAAATACCTGAGAAGATATAGTTGGACAAACTTGAGGTGGTCCAGATCCAGGCAGTAAATAAACAGATATAGTTGAGTAAACCATTATCCAAAAAAAGTGGCAGTTCTTTTGGGTTCACACCTACTAGGGGTAGGAAGTTAATTTCTCCTTTTAGAATGACACTCCCTCCGCATTAAAAAAACAAAACAAAACAAAAAACTGCCACAAATTATAAACCAGATAAGAAATCCCCAAAATGAGTGTAAAGTTAGAAGCTTGGCCTTTGGGACAAAGCTATCTTTATTTAACACAAACACGACTAAAAGGTGCAATAATATCGCTTTAATAAAAAACTGTCAGACTCTTTTGAGTCAATCTGTGGGTCTAACTTTTTACACCTCTTGAATTGAACATCCAGTTAAAAGAGTCCTAAAGCTTTAAAATACTGTTGAAAAATTTCATCTCTTGCAGAATGTTCCTCATAGTGGGAGATTAATATTACATGTTCTTGTGACAAGCAAGAAATCATGCTCTTATATGGAACTCATCTTTTAAATGTCAAAGTTTTATTTAAGTAAGGATCCAAGAGAGGAGACTGACAGACTAAGTGCTTTGAATATATTATCAATAAATATTACTTGAATCAATAAATCGATAAATCACATTCACTATCAACTGTAGAGAACAAAATAAGATTTTGAGGAAAAATAAGAACATCATGTTTTAGAATAAGATCCCAATTCATTCAAAAAGCATTTACCAAGCATATTGTCTAATGTGCCTGACACCACGGCAGGCACTAAGTGGGATGTAGGGCAGATAATGTAAGCAAATAATCATGACAGAGAATCCTAGCAGGTTCATAGAGAATGCAGTGTGAGAAGCACAGGTAGGGTAGTAAGCAACTGTGCCTAGGAGAAGTTATGGGGAATGTGACATTTGAGTTGGATACTGCCCAGCCTACCTAAGCAAAAAAGGGAAAAAAGGGAAGGTCATTCCAGGTGATAGAGAAATGTTTGAGATACAAAGAAGCATGCAATAGTTAGCAAAGTGGAGTTGGAATGTTGTACTGTAGGGTGTGAAGGATGAAAGAAGTGACTGGAAATGAAGACAGAGAGGTAGGCAGGAAGCAGAGCCATACATGGCATACTATCTTGTCATCACCAGGGAGACACTACAGGATTTTAAGCATGGCGAAGACAGAATCAGCTCTATTTTGGAAAGATCACTTACTGTCAGTGGTATAGGAAGAAATCAGTACCTAATAGTTACACGAATGAAAGCTTGTGCTCAAGATGGTGGTAGAGATAGATTTGAAAGCAAGTAGAGATAGATTTGAAAGACATTCTGGAATGAGACAAAATATTTTAGACAACTATTTTAACAACTATTTTGGAGCAGGATAAAGAAACCATCAGAGTGTGGTGATGATGATAACTTTAAGAGAGATAAGGAAAGCAAATGAAGAAGCAAGTTTGCACAAGGAAAAGTGATGAGTTTCATTCCAGACAAGATTTCTCCTTACAATAAAAGATACCAATTTATTTTCCATTCAACAGACATGACTATATTGACAATACGAATTTTAAAAATCAAATATGCCCAGGATTAGCTAGTTTTTAGTCAATCTTCTAATAATTGTTCATCTTTTTTTGTTTTGGAGACAAAATATTGCTCTGTCACCCAGGCTGGAATATAGCGGCTAATTTTTGTAATTTTGGTGGAGACCAGGTTTCGTCATGTTGCCCAAACTGATCTGAACTCCTGAGCTCAACCAATCTACCAACCTGGGCCTCCCAAAGTGCTGGGATTACAGGCATGAGCCACTAGGCCCAGCCTATTCCTAACTTTTAAAAATCCCCAAATTAGTAGAGCTGAATGGCACTGAAATAGTTTCATTTTAGTAACAAATGTTGAACAACTATAGATGTGGAAAGAAATTTTGTAGGTCCACCATGCTTGATTGCCTTAGTTTCAGTGGTATATTCTTCAAAATTCTGTTCTCTACACTTTTCCCATGGTATTGTGAAGCATTCTAAGACACAGGGCATTGCCATAAAGAGTGTCTTTTAGACCCCTCTAATACTTATACAACTCTAGCTGCACAACAGCCATTTCTGATATTTTCTACTATTTTACTTTTCAACCTGAAACATGAAATTACCTTCTTATTCCCTCACTGTGCTATGCTTCTCTCTGTAAAATTTACTTTCAATGCTGCCATGTAAGTCATCTGAACTTAAGATCTAAACCTGGCAAAACAAGCAGTTAGTGTGGCTTTCTAATTGAAATCCAATAAAACAAACAAAAACCAACATGAAACATCCTTTGAAATAAAAATAATGGCTTAAATTTTTATTATCACTAAAACTAATATTAAGATGTATATAGGTAGTATCAGTTACTATGTTAATCGTGTATTTTAAGGTTTGCCTATGTGTTCTCTCAAAGTATTTTATTTTAAAACTGTATTAGAAATAAACTCTAAAATTACCTTAAAACTATAATAAAATTAAGTTTTTTGACTAAAAGAAAGCTTATTTTAAAAAACTTATTTAAATATAATTAAGCCAATACAGCTTACATTCACATTTAATTACAAATTTTAATGGAAAAAAAAACCCTTCAAAATACTGTAGAGACAGTGAGAGTTCATGCATTCATTGATTTCTTCAGTTCACTAAAAACTAAGTTATCACAAACTTATGGCAGTCTTACTGTCTTTAAAATAGGAACAAAACTTAAGTCTCTAGGTACACTAGCTATATCAGGGGACAGTAAACTTTTCTGTAAAGGCCCTGATAGTAAATATTTTTGACTTCAGCGGCTATAAGTTTCTGTCACAACCACTGAACTCTGCCACACAGTACAAAGGCAGCCACAGACAGTACATAAACAAATGAGTTTGGCTGTCTTCCAAGAAAACTATTTACTCATCCCAAGGTGTGTGTCTACGTGCATGTGTGTGTTGAGTGTATCTGGGCACACATGTGCATGAGCACCTATGTGTAAGAGAAAAGGAAAAAGAGAAGACAAACATATGCACACATACACACACTTATACATCTATAGATAATAAAAATTTCAGGGGCAATTATTTCAGCTGTACATCCATGATACTTTATAATTCGGAAACTCAAAAAGCTCTGAAAATGGAAAGATTTCTTGTAAAATTATCACAAATTCAATTATCAGCAAAATTTCCCCTGAATAATGCAATGCTATTTACAATTGTTATTCTATTTATTGTCAAAATCCATATGTATTACTGTAGGAATGTTAATGTGTTTTACTAGGGAGCTCTCCCTGCCTTTCCTGGAGATGCTATGAAATATATGCACTTATTACCTTTCTTAGATCCAAAATATTTGAATTGCAAAATGCATCTGGCTTGTGAAAAGTCAGAAATCAGTGGTATTATGTTACATGAGATATTCTGGAAGACTGATAAAGAAATTAATATTATTAATTTTAATTGCGATTTCAAAGTAATTTGATATTACACATTTCCCTATGGAAATTTCAGATGTTTGGAAGAACTGAAAATCAATTTCCATATGAGAACAGTTGACTAAGTGCTTTTAAATTGTAAACCTAGAATGTTTAGATTGCTCATAAAGTTAAGTGTGAGTTACACAATATCCAAACAATCATTTTGATTGAATTATTGAAATAAACCTTCTAATTTTTTTGTCATTGTGTTGATACAGCCTAGAAATCTTACTGTGAATATTATTTTCCTTTTTATAGTTTTGCTTCTGCTGAGAATTTTTTACAAAATGCCAGAATTGATGTTCATAACACTCACAGATAACTCTTCTACAAGTGACAGATTATAATACAAAAAATCTATAATGATGGTTTCTATAGAGATTTAAACTGGTGATCTGATTTTAATATGAGCTGAGCTGAAGAGAATATGCTAATGGAATTATTACCAATATTATTAACATCTATTATCTGTGAAACACTGCCCCAAGTTTACTTTTTTAATTGATGCTTTACAAATTTATTTAAGGAACTATAATTACATCACTGCTATAGGCCTTGCACTATTTCTAAGAATCTATAAGAAATCCAGAAATGATACAGTCTTTGGTCTCAAAAAGCTAAGAAATCAGTTACAGAGATAAGGCATACAAACAGAGATTTATGTAAGAGTCTAAAAAGTATTGTACTGAAATAAGAATTACAATAAAGTATGATGCCCCCCAAATAACATAAAACAGTTATTTTTGAAATTGCATGAGAAACTTTCATTCACAGTAGTAACTCAAATTTCTACTACAGAAGGTGACTGACCTGAGTGTCTTGCCCTTTTCTTGACTTCCTAATATAATCACAACAGCAATGAATATGGATAAAATAAGGGAAATAAGAGACATTTTAATTATCATAAATCATCTAGATCTTGCAATTCTCTTTGGGTTAAATTTAATTATAGAATCAATTGTTATTTCCATATCACTCCTCTGCATCAACTTTCTTCATTTCCCTGAGCTCCTTGAAATTTCAAAAGCCTCAAATGAATTCTAGAACTACTGACTTATGTCTGGTTCAAATTTTAACACTGTTCAAGAAAGACTCTGCTGCTAAATGATTATTAAGAATGAAACATGTGTTTTAACCATGTATATCATTTCAAGAAATATCAATAATTAAAAGAAGAGAAAATATACCAAGTTAGTCATATGATTACATTACATAAGTAGTTATATTTAGGAAAAAATAGCTACAGTAATGCTTCCATATTAAAAATAATTTATATTCTATAAAATATAAATCCTTTTGAGCATAGTATGTGTACATGTACAATCTGTATTGTTATAGTTTCAAACTACCTAAATTCTGATGTTCTTTTATTTAAATTCTCAAATAAATATATTTAATAACTATAAGTTCACAAATATAAATCTCAGGTAGCTTTTGTAGTTACATACACCTTTAAGTCTATTTTTGTATTGAAAAAAACACTGGTGTTTATCTTTCAAATACTTAAATAAATATATCATGTAAAATGGAAATGCCATTTTATAAAAATGCTATTTTATAAAATGCTACTTTATAAAATATGTGTTCTTTTCATAAAAATGTATTCATAAAGTCAAAGACAAAAAACAAAAACATGATTGGTAAAAGGAAATTATTTGATAATTACTGTAATTAAGGCATAAATCCCCCCAAAAATGGTTTCAGGCTAAGGCATGCTCAAGTACAGGTCAGTCAGGTGAACCCCACTTATTTCCAAAAGTACATTAACTTTGTACAATAATTATTAGCCAAATTGTTGAAATACCCTGAAAAAAACAAACTAAGCTTTACCAAGTTCTGCATCTGTGCTCAAAGCAATACATTTTCAAATGTGACCCAAGCCAAATTTTCTTACTGAATCCTTCATTTAAAACAAAATATTAGCTATGAGTAATCAGTGCAATTTCATTCATTCTTAGGAATGAAATAGGTTCTTAGAATTTCCATGAATTTTATAACATTGAAAATATTCTCAAAAGCTACAGAAATTATTATAAGTATATGATTCATCCAAGGAATAATTTATTGGGATAGTATGCCAAAGACAATATACAAATACAAAAAATTACATATCATTTAATTAACAAGATTATTTTGCCTAACTAGAAAATCCTATATCCAAATCACAATTCTCCACAATTCAAGGTGAGATCTTAAGAGTCATATACCAGAATACAGTTCAATAATGACAAAATAAAGAAGTCAGTTGCTTTGTAATTAAAAAGAAAACACTTCTAGTGTAAAATATTAAATCTATTATAAAGTAAAAGTAAACGGTACTTTTACTACTTAGAATCCAATTATAATATGGCATAGATCTATTACAAATGAGTTATATTTTGAAATTGGATGAACTAGGAAATCTAACAATGGCATCAAATAAATGGCAAAAAACGTCTGTCAAAAAGAACCCAGTCATTTCCAAGAGTTAAAAAATTAAAGGCATTCAAAGATTTGATTTTATAAGCAGTGTGTATATTTACCATAGGCCAGGAAACAAATATAAAACAGTTATATTCCATGTACTAGAGAAGCCTGAATTCTAATGGAGCATACAGGCAGGTAAACTGTTCAGCTTATTGTGATGAGACCAAGTAATATCTCAGAATCTTTTTAGGTTTCTGACTTGGTAAGCCAGCTAAATGATGTTATTAAGGTAATTCCTACTGTGATTATTAGACAATGATGGAATTTAAAAATACCAATAGGAAATATTTAAGTTGAAATAATGAACAACTATTAATTTCTGGTGAAAAACTCACTTAGGGATTATTTCTGGATCAGTAATTATAAATAATATTATTCAATTTATAAAAGAAAATCTACTGAAATTAATTTAAACATCTTTTACACACGAGAGGATATAGAGCCTCAGAAATTCTCTCTATAACAAAACAAATATGTAAATGGAAAGCACATTTAATATGAGAATATTTTTCAGTTAAAACGTTTCATTGCACTGCTGTTGAAATTATCTGTATGATCGTTTAAATAGTGTATAAGCTAAAAAATATGTTTCATCAGAAAAATATATTTGGTTGGACTTTGTATAATGAGAACAATACTACTGAGTACAGAGAGAACAACCTTTCAGGTATGGGTAATACAACATGTAAATCCCTATAAATTAATTTAGATAGATGCACACAAATAAAATCTCTACTAAAACAAATTCCAAATAAGTTAAAAATTATAAAGTATTCTTATATGTTAAAATTGTCCTTTAAAAAATCAACCTGACACACCCAGATGGGCAGACAGGGGAAATGGATAACTTCTCCAGGTTTGTGTCTTAGGAAATGTCCATTCTCTCAGCTTATTTTTCTCAGGCTTTTTCAGCAAGAGTTAGTTCTTGCTGGCTTATTTCTCTTGTGATCCAGTGTCCACTTACATTGTGGTAAGTCTTCCTAATTAAGGAGCATCTGTAATGGGAAAAATTGTGTTTTGATACCTGAGAAGGAAAGACTGGAGACGGATGGTCAAAGTTGACATGCCCTGGGCCTGACCTCATAGTCTGAAACTAGAGAGCAAGGAACAACATATCTGGACAGCACAGATCAAGGTCCAGGAAAAAGTCTGCCTGTATACTTTCTAATTCATTGTATTGTTTTAAACTCAAATTAGGTGACTATTATCAATAATCTGAATGTTAGTAATAAACCAGTTAGTTTTTACATTCCTCTAAATATTTGAATGTTAGGGTTTATCCTGAGCTCTCAGAATGAGGCAACTTTATGAGTATTTCAGAATTATTTAGCCTGAATCAAAGTTTTAAGTCAAAGAAACTCTGAACCAAAAATCAGAATATCTGGTTTTAGTGTAGTCTCTACAAACTAGTTGTGTAAACTTGAGCTAAGACACTTGACATTCTTGACACTTAATTTCCTTGCTAGTAAATAGTACATTAATGATTTTAAAACTTTTTTATTACAGTCTACAGCAATACATTTTATATCATGATCCAGTATACATAACTGAAACAAACGTTTTACAAAATAATACTTCCTCTCACTGTGATACTCTCATCTATGCTGTGCTATGGCATCGCATGACATTAAAAAGTATTGGCCAGGGCTTGCTTTATTGATTACACTGTGAATCTATTCAATCACAACCTGCAGTCTGAAAATCAATTTTCCAGAGCTGGCCCACCTTCTGTTTTTATATGGCCTGTGAGCTAAAAATAGTTTTAATACTGTAAAGTTACTGGAAAAAAACAGGAAGAAAAGCAATTATTTCATGACAGTTAAAAGTTATGTAATAGTCAGATTTCAGTGTTCATAGAGAAAGTTTTACCAGAACATAGCTGAGCTTGTTATTTTACATATTGTATGTAGCTACTTCCACGCTACAGTGGCAAAGTTGAGTGCTATGACAGAGACTACATGGTTGCAAAACCTGAATTATTCATGTTTGGCCCATCAAAGAAATAGTTTGCCAATCCCTGTGCTAAAGCAAACACTGTTCTTTCTGGCTCTAGTATCTCAGGTTCTAAGTCCTTCCTTCGGGACTTACTGGGCTGAACTTGTACCAAAGAGAAGATGTATGATAGCAGAAAGGAAATGATATGGAAAATAATTGGTTCTTAGTTATTTAGGCATCTAATTTCTATTTAATTATGTACTTGCAAACAAGAATGAAAAGTGGGTAACCAACAGGCAGTATTTGTTGGTAGCATAAAGATGACAAATCATTTATAGAATCTGTTTTTGTGAGTTCACGGGATTTATCTTGTAGACCTTAAATATTTCAGTTAAATGATGGGCCAGTAAAGGCTTGTAGTAATTTTAGCAGGGATTGATTAGGTCTGAATATAAAATCGTCAATTACATTGCACTGTATTGCTATCTGTTAAATTCACAATAAAATAGAGAAAATGAAGCCACTTTTATATACTTTAAAATTGCCTTTCAATGATCATTTTTTTCCTCTCATTGTTCAAATTTATAAAATCCTTATTGAATTTGTTCAATACAGTCTTATTCTTTCTATACCCAAACTCTCCTTCTATCTAATCCTTGTACGCTACTATTTCTAAATCATATATATGCATATCTATCTATCTATCTATCTATCTATCTATCTATCTATCTATCTATCTATCTATCTACATCTTTTTTTTAGATGGAGTTTTGCTCTTGTCGCCCAGGCTGGAGTGCAGTGGTGCAATCTTGGCTCACTGAAACCTCCACCTCCTAGGTTCAAGTGATTCTCCTACCTCAGCCTCCAGAGTAGCTGGGATTACAGACATACGCCATCACACCAGGCTAATTTTTGTATTGTTTAGTTGAGGTGGGGTTTTGCCATGTTGGCTAGGCTGGCCTTGAACTCCTGGCCTCAAATGATCTGCCTATCTCAGCCTCCCAATGTGCTGGGATTATAGGTTTGAGTCACCACACCCGATCCTAAATCACATTTTGATTTTGTCCCTTTCTGCTCAAAATTTTTTCAAGAATGACTAGAATCTATGTTTCTTCCTTTCCTCTAGAATTTGTGTATTTGGCAAAGTCACTAATCCCTCCATTCTACCCTCATTTGCATATGCTGTTTTACTGTAATTTTTAGTAAGTCATGAACAAATAAGAGTTTTTCTGGCTCTCTGATGTCTTTACTTCCTTAATACCTGGTCTCTGCCAGGTTTAAACCTGACCAGCATGTCATCCACCTTGGGTTTTTGTGTGTGTACTGTATTTTTACTTTACCAAATTTTGTTTTAAGAATATAGTTGGAAATAAAGCAGTGTTAAGGCAAGTACCAGTTTTGTTGAATCTTGTTCATAACTAGCTGAATTTTTACATATAGGTATCTCCTATATTCTCTCTATATCCCTGCCACCTAGGGCCACAGATGCTTACATTGCATTGCTATTGTTCTGCATGCATGCTTTCCATTACTCTGTTAAAACAGAAGGAAAAAGTAAACAGTTCTCTGAAATTTTCTTTAAATATGTAATCTAATATTACAAATGTACAATCTATTTTATATTTTAAAAAGAATCAGAATTCAATTAAAAAATAGGAACTTTCCTTAGAGCAACCTGAGGATGGAAAGAGAGCCATCAGCTACTGAGTAATCTCAGGCTATTATCTTGAAGTCTATTCATATTTAGGAACTACAGTGTGTGTAATAAGTATATAAATTAGCTGGAAAATTTAATCACTGTAGTATAACTGCTAAGCAATGTATTTCCTTTTTAAAATTTTCCAATTTCATTTTTTTCCCAAATTGTTTACATATTTCTCTAATGTGCATTAATATCCCAGAAAGTATAATAATAAAAGCCAACATTAATTTCATGCTTAGTTTCTTGAAGATTCCATGTAGTTTATCATGAGTAGACATTATATATTAGGCAGCATGCAATTTTTCATTTTTTATATATACCTTAAGTTCTGGGATACATGTGCAGAACTTGCAAGTTTGTTACTTAGGTATACACGTGCCATGGTGGTTTGCTGCATCCGAACCATGTAATCTACATTAGGTATTTCTCCTAATGCTATCCCTCCCCTATCCCCCAACCCAGTTATCCCTGCCTTAGTCCTCCCCACCCCACAACAAGTCCCAGTGTGTCATGTTCCCCTCCCTGTGTCCATGTGTTCTAATTGTTCAACATCCACTTATGAATGAGAACATGAGGTGTTTGGTTTTCTGTTCTTGTGTCAGTTTGCTGAGAATGATGGTTTCCAGCTTTATCCGTGTCCCACAAAGGGCATGAACTCATCCATTTTATGGCTGTATAGTACTCCATGGTGTATATGTGCCACATTTGCTTTACCCAGTCTATCACTGATGGACATTTGGGTTGGTTCCAAGTCTTTGCTATAGTGAACAGTGCCGCAATGACTATACGTGTGCATGTGTCATTATAATAAAATGATTTGTAATCTTTGAGTATATACCCAGTAACAGGATTGCTGGGCCAAATGGTATTCCTAGTTCTAGATCCCTGAGGAATTGCCATACTGTCTTCTACAATGGTTGAACTACTCTACACTCTACTCTTATTTCTCCACATCCTCTCCAGCATCTGTTGTCTCCTAATCTTTTAATGATTGCCATTCTAACTGGCATGAGATGGCATCTCAATGTCGTTTTGATTTGCATTTCTCTAATGACCAGTGATGATGAGCTTTTTTTCATATGTTTGTTGGCTGCATAAATGTCACCTTCTGAGAAGTGTCTGTTCATATCCTTCACCCAGTTTTTGATGGGGTTGTTTGCTTATTTTTGTAAATTTATTTAAGTTCTCTGTAGATTCTGGATATTAGTCCTTTGTCAGATGTGGAGATGGCAAAAATTTGTTCTCATTCTGTTGGTTGCTGGTTCACTCCGATAATAGTTTCTTTTGCTGTGCAGATGCTCTTTAGTTTAATTGGATCCCATTTGTCTATTTTGGCTTTTGTTGTCATTGCTTTTGGTGTTTTAGTCATCAAGTCCTTGCCCATACCTATGTCCTGAATGGCATTCCCTAGGTTTTCTTCTAGAGTTTTTATGGTGTTAAGTCTTATATTTAAATCTTTAATCTATCTGGAGTTAATTTTTGTATAAGGTGTAAGGAAGGGATCCAGTTTCAGGTTTCTGCATATGGCTAGCCAATTTCCCAACACCATTTATTAAATAGGGAATCTTTTCCCCACTGCTTGTTTTTCTGAGATTTGTCAAAGATCACATGGTTGTAGATGTGTGGCATTATGTCTGAGGTCTCTGTTCTGTTTCATTGGTCTATATCTCTGGTTTGGTACCAGTATCATGTGGTTTTCAGGTTTTGATTACTGTAGCCTTCTAGTATAATTTGAAGTCAGGTAGCGTGATGCCTCCAGCTTTGTTTTTTTTTTGCTTAGGATTGTCTTGGTTACCTGGGCACTTCTGTGGTTCTACATGAAATTTAAGGTGTTTTTTTCCAATTCTATGAAGAAATCAATGGTAGCTTGATGGGGATAGCACTGAATCTATAAATTACTTTGGGCAGTATGGCCATTTTCACAATATTGATTCTTCTTATCCATGAGCATGAAATTTGTCCTCTCTTATTTCCTTGAGCAGTGGTTTGTAGATCTCCTTGAAGACGTCCTTCACATCCCTTGTTAGTTGTATTCCATTTTATTCTGTTTGCAGCAATTGTGAATGGGAGTTTACTTATGACTTGGCTCTCTGTCTGTTACTGGTGTATAGGAATGCTTGTGATTTTTGTACATTGATTTTGTATCCTGAGACTTTGCTGAAGTTGCTTATCAGCTTAAGGAGATTTTGGGCTGAGATAATGGGGTCTTCTAAATATACAATCATGTCATCTACAAATAGAGACTATCTGACTTCCTCTTTTCCTAACTGAATATCCTTTCTTTCTCTTGCCTGATTGCTCTGGCCAGAACTTCCAAAACTGTGTTGAATAGAAGTGGTGAGAGAGGGCATCCTTCTCTTGTGA
>PVKP010032895.1:0-25504 GCA_004027715.1 Plecturocebus donacophilus | reverse complement strand
CTCCCCCAAATCCACAAAACATACATTTTTCTCAGTATCACATTATACCTATCTTAAAAGTGACCACATAATTGGAAGTAAATCACTCCCCAGCAATTGCATAGCATTTCACAGGTTTAAATAAAATATTGGTTGTCTGCTTATTTGTTATTTTCATCCCCTATTCCTTCCTGTCTCCATTGTTAAGCACAATTATTGGTATAAAAGAGGTTTTTAATACCCATTTTTAGACTGTTTTCTAGCCTGGGCAATAAAACAAGAATCCCGTTCTCTCTCCCTCTTTCTCTTCCTCTTTCTTTCTCTCTTTCATTCTTTTTTCTTTCTTTTGCTGTTTCTTTCTCTCTCCTTTTCTAAAATCTCTTCCTCTTTCTTTCTCTCATTCATTCTTTTTTTTCTTCCTTTTGCTGTTTCTTTCTCCTTTTCTCTCTTTTTCTAAAAAAAAAAAAAAAGAAAGCCTAAAAATCAGCAAAACATACATTTTTAAAATAACTGAAAACTTAAAGAAAACAAGGAGAAATGATTCTGGACTATCCTATTATACTTCAGTATGCCCACACTTTCAAACACCATGAATAATAAGCAATACTGTAAGTTCACTTTGTAATCTAATGAGAGAAGAGTACATGATAATGTAAGTATCCTCCCAATAGACCTGATTATTCCCAACAACCTTCAATACTTGTATCTACTATAGCACTTACTGCATTTTATTATAATTGCTTTGTTCATCTGAATCTCACCTACAAGCCTGTGTACCTATTAGCAGAGGCATTTGTAGATATCTTATTTACAATATTTACTGAACTATATGGCAATATACTATAATAAGTATTAAGTAAACTTTTGTTAAGTTGGAAGATTTTTGTAAAGTACTGTGCATGTGACTATCAATATAATATGAATATCAAAATCATGAGAGACACCTTTGACTAAAGTTAATTACTCACAGAAATGTGTCTAGATTTAGAAAATGAATAAATCAGACACAGTAAGAACTATAACTTCCACCTAAACTATCTAAACAGTGCTATGATTAATAACAAACAAAAACATTCATGCTAATGAAGTTTTTCACTACCTGGTGTGGCTTTTTAAGCTACAACTTCAACTTCTAAACATTCTGACCAAAGTATTTCCATAAACCAGACACATGAAAATTGGACATGTGTCTATAGAAGTCCCTCAAGTTTGTGGATATATATTTTATTTGTGTCTCTATTTCTTAAGGGGCGTCCCATAAGTATTTGATTATTTCTAGGTATTTATCAAAGGTATAAACTTCTGCAAGCCAGACCTGATAAGTTGAAGGTTAGGCTGTATTAAAAGAAACTGGATGAGAAATTTATGGGTAAGCAGGTTTACTGTGTACTCCTCTCTAGCCATCAAATTACCATTTTATCACTTCTGCAAATCTCTTGGAATGATTGACCCTCATGAACAAGATTCATTCACAAGGAAAAGGATGGTTCCCCTTAATCATATGGATTTAAAACCCAATCCAATAAGGTTTTCTGTGCAAGGAGAGGCTTACCTCCTACCTATTGATTCCCTTGTTAACCTGTTAAAGAGGATTTATAACATCACTCTTTCCACTGAAATTCTGGTCTTGGAGGAGATTAGTGTATTCTTAATGCTAAGAGTAAAACTCAGTAGAATCGCTATCATACCAAGACATTCCTTGTACTTTATGAAATACTTAAGAAAGATGAGTGCCTCAGTTGTGCTGCTAGGATGATGATCACTTTGAAAGCTGTGGGATTTTTTTGTTTAACATGGTTTTGATAGGTAAACAAATACAAAGTGAAATAAAATTAAAGTCAGCAAAAAAAAAGTGTAAACAAACGTAGATTACTTTTGTATCCTGGGCTGTCCTCCCCTCGATGTCCAAATCAAAGATTTTTAATATAATATTTATATCATTTAGTTTTCCTTTATTTAGCCACCTGCTTTATTTGACTAATTATTAACTCCAGCCAAATAACTGCAGTTAGAATTAAACTCACCAGTTAAGTCCACAATACTGTGTTTATTCCTAACAAGAAAAAGGAATCACAGCTATTCCCAGTCCAAATAAATCATCAAGTAGGCAAGCAAACATTCAAACAGACCAGTACTTGACTGGGGTTGTCAAGATCTATTTAAAACTGTCCACCATTCATCAAATGCGGAATCAACCTACTCCAAATCTACAGATCCCCAGGGAAGGTCTCAAGCAAGATTATTCTGAAAAGAGTTGAAGGTTTGCTATATGGATTTTAAAAAGCTGGAAAGTCTTTAATACTTCTTTCCTCAAGAGATTTAGTCTATGGCCCATTCTCCCAAATGGGTGGATTCAATGATAGCTTGACCAATAAGACACAGCAGAAATGATGCTATGCCTACTTCTGGACCCAAGCCATAATTAACAGACTAGCAGCTTTCACTTGCTGTCTCTTAGAACACTTGACCTAAGAAACCAGGCAAGTCCAATTGCCCTGAGACCACCATGTAGTAAGAAGCCCAATCCCGATGGAAGCACGCTGAAGGATAAAAGCCATGTGGGCAGAGAGAAAAAAATAGAGAGGAAGAGAACAAGAAACAAAGAGCACCAAGACTCCTAACGTGAGCAAAGACACTATGTTGGAAATGGAGTCTCCATTCCCAGCAGGCCCACTTGACACCAGGTGGAACAGATTCAAACCAGCGAGCCAAGTCCTTCCCAAATCCCTGAACTGCAAAATTGTGAGCAGAATAAAAGTTATCCTAAGCCCCTCGGTGGAGGATGGTTTGTAATTCAATGATGGAACATGGATCTACTTCATATAAAAATATGTATCTCATTAAAAATAGAAGCGCTCAAACTGATCCTCTATTAATTCACACTTTAAATGACTTCAATAAAGCTTGTTCAATACAATTGGTTTATTTTCCATTACAGTGACAAAATAAAAAATGCAACAGCATTTATGTCAGATATGCAAAAAACACACTTTCAAAACCAAATTGATATTGTAATTTGAACCTTGACAGGTTTAAGCAGCTCTCTTGTAAAACTTCCTTTCACCTGTCTAAGTATCGCTCCTTAAAATAAAATTAAGGCAACTTTGAAGCACCTTGTACTCCAGGTTAAGTACATGTGAAAATGATAAATTACTTTTTACTACTGAAGACTACTGTGCCCTCTAATCTGAGTGATTAATTTACATCCTGCTCAGTGGTTCACATGCAATTACTACCGTCAGTCCAACGAACCTGAACAAGACAGAATTGTTTAGCCATCTGTATAAGCTCACTATATTTAGAAAAGTACAGCAATCTCCAGGAAGCTTTAAAATTTTAGTTCATTTTCCTCTCAATGACTCGTGCACTCTATGCTGCATATCAAATTATAATACCACTCCTTTGGACCCAAGTTTCTTCAATCCATTTTATTTTGTTGTTGTTTTGTTTAGTTTTGTTTTAGGCTTTTAGCAGCTGATGCCGTAATTTTTAGTTTCTGTAGATAGTGATAAGCAAAGAGGGATGAGGAAGGGGCTCTACTGGCCCAACCAGAAACAGCAAGTAAGAACTCAAGACTGTATTCTCTCCACTGGACACCCCTGGAGGAGACCAGGCAACACAGGAATCTCTGCTATGAGATAATGCTCATTAGAAAAGGGGAGACTAAAGCGGTCATCTAAAAATGTCATTGTTGAAACCTATTGGCAGATTTTAATTGCATTAATGATTTTTTTTAATCTGCATGTAATCTGCTTAATTCTATAATACCCAAGTCCAGCAAAATGAAAAGCACACACAGGTCTTCTAGATTGAATTGTGGGCTTCAAATGCTTGGTGAGCAAAAGGTCTAAGCAACTTTATTTCCAAACTCTTCTCAATAAAAAGAATAAATATTCTAGAACATAACAATAGAGTTATGTTACAATAAATGTATCCTTAGGCAATACTGTCACTGCGTGAAAATCATCAAGTGTACTTACACAAACCTAGATGGTATAGCCTACTACATGCCTAGGCTGTATGGTATAGCCTATTGTTCCTAGGTTACAAACCTGTACAGCATAATACTGTACTTAGTACTGTGGGCAACTATAACACAATGATAAGTATGTGAGTATCTAAACATAGAAAGGTAATGCATTGCACTACAATGTTACTGCAGCTACTATGTCACTAAGCCATAGGAATTTTTTAGCACACTTATAATCTTATGGGACCACCTAACTCAAGAAAAGCCTCCAGACATACATGAGGTCTACACCCTTAGATAAGCCTAAGATAATATGTTTACTAAAAGTTTATGAAAGCTCTTCCGAAGAAAGCATCCATGAGCAGCCAGACCTTTAGAATCCCAGCTTTGATGGAGAGCCATAGGTAAGGTTTAAAGAATAAAGATGAAGGTTGGAAGTAGCAATAGATGATGCTGGAGAAATAAAAGAGGTCATGGGAGACCATCTGTGCCATTATTGTCCAATCAGATTTGTGAAAACAAATTATTGTAAAAAACAGAAAGCAGTGTATACAAGATGAACCAATGAATGAACAATATCAGGTAATGAATATGTTAATTTCCTTGGCTGTAGTAGGAATTTCAATATGTGTATGTATATACAGATGAAAACATGTCATATACTTTAGATATATATAATTTTTAAAATTTATTTATTTAACTTTAGGTGCATACTATATCTGGCATTTCTCCACATGTTATCCCTTCGCACCCTCCCCTCCCTCCCCAACCCCCGCTGTCTCTCCCCTATCCCCTCAACTGCCCCCAGTGTATGATGCTCCTCTCCCTGAGTCCACATGTTCCCATTGTGCAACACCCACCTATGAGTGAGAACATGTGGTGTTTGGCTTTCTGTTCTTGTGTCAGTTTGCTGAGAATGATGGTTTCTGGGAATACAACTAACAAAGGATGTAAAGGACCTCTTCAAGGAGAACTACAAACCACTGCTCAATGAAATAAGAGAGGACACAAACAGATGGAAAAGCATTCCATGCTCATGGTTAGGAAGAATTAATAACTTGAAAGTGGTCATACTACCCAAAGTAATCTATAGATTCAATGCTATTCCCATCAAGCTACCAATGGCCTTCTTCACAGAACTGGAAAAAAACACTTTAAACTTCATATGGAATCACAAGAGAGCCTGTATAGCCAAGACAATTCTAAGCAAAAAGAACAAAGCTGGAGGCATCACACTGCTGGACTTCAAACTATACTACAAGGCTACAGTAATCAAAACAACATGGTACTGGTACCAAAACAGAGACAGAGACCAATGGAACAGAACAGAGGCCTCAGAAGAAACAACACACATCTACAACCATCTGATCTTTGACAAACCTGGCAAAAACAAGCAATGGGAAAAGGACTCCATGTTTAATAAATGGTGTTGGGAAAACTGGCTAGCAATGGGCAGAAAGCAGAAACTGGACCCCTACCTGTCACCTTACACTAAAATTAATTCCAGATAGATTAAAGATTTAAGCATAAAACTTAACACCATAAAAACTCTAGAAGAAAACGTAGGCAAAAACATCCAGGACATAGGCATAGACAAGGACTTCATGACTAAAACAGCAAAAGCAATGGCAATAAAAACCAAGATAGACCAATGGGATCTAATTAAAATTCAGAGCTTCTGTACAGCAAAAGAAAACATCAGTAGAGTGAATAGATATATACAATTTTTAAAAGATGAACCAATGAATAAATTCTACCTGGAAGCACAGGACATTTCCTAAGCTCATTTCATTATTCTATTAGAGAACACACCCACCCTCTCCATAGTTACAACTTGTGTGCATGCACAAATATACATGCTGCTGCTCAAAGTCAGCAAACTACATCTATCAAAGGGTACTGTAATGGGGAATGAAAATCGCAACGCACTGAAAAATGGGCTTCCCACTGGAACTGGGAGGCCATGAACTCACAAACCTGGTAAGTCATTTTTGAACTGTAAATACAGAAGACTTAAGTCCAACATTTAGTAGCCACATAGGTCAGGGTCACCTGATCCCTCATGGCTCCTTACACCAACGAGTCTGCAAAGAACAGCCCAGAGGCAGGTTAAGAACATGAGGGATGATGACAGATGTCATTTTAGTTAAAATTATCCTTTCCACAGTCAAATCAAAAGACTGCCACTGCCCCTAAAAGAATTTGTTCCTATGCTTTGAGCTGAACAGCATTTTGTCAGCAAACCAGGCAAAGGAGAGTATGAGACAAAGGAGAATTCAGACACTGAAAGTGTATTTAAAGACCACTTTGTGCTCCCCATCCATAATCCTTCAGCCCCTGCCAGCCCAATCACTCTCTGGTCAAGGTTTTAGGAAAATCACTAGACATCACGGCAGTAACAAGCTTTTGAACCCACAGGATCCACTCTCATGTGAAGGTACCCACCTACTGTGCCTCACTAGATGCCTGCAATCAATTTTTAATTACAGCAGCAGTAGCAATGGGAGATAAAGCAGGCAACATGCTGAGAAAGAACCAAGAGCCTGTTTATGACAGTTCCAGTCCACCATGAGCCAGACTTGCGAAGAGCTGGACCACAGATGAATCAACCAATTGCAGCTCAGAAAGATGCTCTTACCTCTGGGATGTTTTCTTATATTTCCTCCTGTAGGAAAAGAAGCATAAACACATATCAGAAAAGGATTGTGGCAGGCAGTGGGTAAGAAAAGGATTACTTCAGTGGGGATGGGCAAGGAGGTCAACACTTCCTAGGGAGGTTTCTCTGTGAAGCTTATGGGTTTCAAAGCTTAGTTAAAAGTTTGGGATTGCTGTATTATATTGTAGTCAGAAGTACAGAACCTAAGTCTTTACAGCAAAAAATAGCATTCCAAGAGCTCAGTGGCTCTGCTCCCATGTTCTTCCCTTTTCCTTTTGAAGGTACTGTGGCATTTTAGTTGAGGTCAGGCTTTAAAGACCACAAAATCCAGGTTCAAACCTCAATCCTTCCTTTACCAGGTTCACAAGGTTCTTGCAGAGTAAATGAGCACAGGCTTATGAAACATTTATTTTGTCTGGCACATATTAAATGGATTAGATGGTGAATAATTATCAGTTATTTATGTTTTATGTTGTCACTATTTTTACTATTATCCCCAACATCTAGCACTCAGGTCCCTTTATGGGTATGCCTTTTTAAATGTAAATATGCAATCATGCAGTTAAACTATGAGGACAGACATAAGGTTTCCAAAAAAAGAAGTGAGGAAGGGGACAATAAGAAAGTCTAAAAGCAAACGTTGGGAACAGCATTAGGAACTGTCCCTAGGAAGCAGAAAAGACCCAGTTCCAGCCCACCTCTGCTATTTACAGTCATTTAGCCCTGGGCAAATCTTGTACATCAGGCTTCTTAATCTATCACATGAAGCTAGTAACATCTCTGACTGTCTCACCTAGGTCAAAATGGCAGACAAGGGGAAAATGGCCATAAAAGTTATGTTGTCCCAAGATCCCAGTGTTCTTCATGGGTGTGACAGTTTTTGTAAACTCTGAAGATCCTTAAAAGAGCTTTAATAGGCTCAGCCCTGGAGAGGATTAGAGGAGGGGAAATGCTGGGAAAAGAACATCCATTGCCTTGTGGCATATCCGGGAAGTCCAATGCTTCCCACTTGTCCTTAGTTCCACACCTGCATTTCCATTACAGTCACTGTACCCAGAAAGCAAACCACTGATTCACTAATGGAGAGCTGTGCACCGTATTTTTTTGGTAAACTAAAGAGGTTTCAAATTGAGAATCACTATGACCTGTTACAGCTCTGTTAAAATGAAAAGGCACAGGGCAGTGTCAGGCATGTAAAGCAGCATGTAACACAGAACCTGCAGTGTGGTCTTGACTAGATATGTACTGATATCTATTTATCTGAAAGGAGATACACCAGAATGACAACCATGACTTCAGGGTAGTAGGTTAATAAATCACTCCTTTTATTTTTAGTTTTATGAATTTTCCAAATTTTCTTTAAAGCGTAAGCATTATAATAGAAAAAATGTATTAAAATATGGATATACCTATATAGTCACATATAAAGATATATACAAATAAAGGACTATATAGAGATATTTCCACGTTTCAATTATATCATATATAATAGGGAGGAAGGTTGACTAACAGTGGATTAAGGCTTGGCCTTTCAAGCAAACTACCTATGTTCCAATCTTGGCTCTAGCACTTAGCTTTACAAAGCTGGACTAGTTATTAAATCCCCCCCGAACCTCAGTTTCTTTGTATATAAAGTGGGAAGAATCAGAGCACCTCTCTTGAGACCTTGCTTTGAGAAATAAACAGATAATTCACCTGAATGTCAGCTCCCCAAGGGCAGGTTCTTTGTGTGGTTTACCTTATACTCTCCCCAAAAGCTGTGACGCATGTGCACTGATCACTCATTCTCTCTCACCTGGAACCTGTCACCAGTGACAGCTCACACTTTCCAGGCAGCAGCTAAGGGCAGAGTCTTCACCTTCAGGCATAGAGCACAGTGAGCTGTGGGTGTGACCTGTACCCTTGGACTCATTAGCATGGTAGTCTAATAAACTAATCTAAGGCATACCTGGCAAGATGAAAAAATAATCCATTGAGAGTATATCAGGACCAAAGGCAAGGGGGCAGTTGGAATGGCAGAATAATGCCAGTGACTTTTATTCAGAAACCCAACTAATCCTATCAGCAGACAGTATCTTCAGAGGTCAGAAGACGATAGGCCTTGCTGTTGGTTTCCACAGAATTCTCCCAGCCTTTGCCAAAGAAATATACAAAGGCACTGTTGGGAGTTTTGAAAGAATCAAAGATAAACAAAAATAAGAAAAGCTTCATTTTCAGCACCTACTAGCAATAAGGATTTAATATACATTGCTAATCCTCATAACTCTGTAAGATCCCCTCTCTGAAAGAATGCAAATTCTAAAAAGGAAGGTAAGACATGTACCTAAAGTGTTGTCTTAACAACAAATACAAGGGATGGCTCAAGAAAGCTTTGTGAAAGAGGTAGTCTTGATTGGCAGGTGAAATGTCAGCAGGGAGAAATATGGACGTATACAGCAAGCAGGAGCAGAAGGCATGCCTCGTAGCCTCAAACGAGCCCGTCAAGGAGGGACTATAGAGTGAGGCAGCAGGAGACAAGACTGGTAAATGCTAAGGACAGAGTTAAGCGGGAAAAGTAATAAAATTTATATTTTAGTAAAAGATGATATCCAGGGAGAGGGTCACCTCTTATGGGACCCTCTTGTGGGAGGTTTCAGCTTCCACAGCACGCTGAAACCTCTAACACCATTCTCCGTGGCATTGCATTTTCTCATGTCTGTGATTTTGTGGAAAGATACAACAGGACTCTGGAGTGTGACAGACCTGGCTCAAAACCCAACTTCACCCTCACTAGCTGTGAGACCTCAGGCAAGCTCTGTGCTAAATGAAGCTTTCATTTCCATATCTATAAAATGGCTGGAATGATCTCAGATGAGACAATGTATTAAATTTGTCATGTAGTGTGCCTGCCACATAAGAGGCATTATAAGACTTTTAGGCCCCTTGGTCCCTAATTTTGAGCTTCTTGAGGTGAGAGATCTGTCATACGGATCTCCATATCTATCCCAAGGGCATGCACATTAACTGGCATATGGTTGCACACAACAAATATCTACTGGTTAAATAAATGAACTATTCACAACTGTCATCCATACACATCAAAAGATGGATTGTGCATCTGGTAGACTCAAAGAAAGAAAGACCAGAAGTCTGACTTTCTGTCCAACTCACCTTCCTGACACTCCCCACCTTCATAGATATATTCCTAGCTTCAGATATTGCAAAGTTTTGCCCTCCCAACCCCTCCCATTTAGATATAGCCCTAAAATCAATCCAAATGGTGTCATCTTACAATGGAGTTTGGAGGTCAGCTCTTAAAGCAGAAGAGAAAATACAATTCATAGAAATTACTCAAGATCCAACTCTCAGATTATTTTGAATGGGCAAGATTGGTGAGGCCTGACTCAGCCTTACTCATTCTTCAGTCCTCAACTGAAACATCATTTCCAAAGACCTCTGAGGGCCTCTCACACCAGGTAACACTCCTTCTGTGTGTCCCATGGTAGCTGGAGCTTATCCACAACATTGCACTTATGACTGCTCATGGTCATGGTCTGCTATGCTTATGGCAGGAATGATGGCTTATCTGACATCTGTGAGTGTTTCTTCCTTGCCCAACACATAGCGCTTGGTAAATGGCAACTGCTCAACGTGTTGTTGTTGAATTCATGAATGCATTTACCCAAAAATTGATCAGAAATGCTTTCTTGTTATTCTTTTTCCTTCTATTAAGCAATGATTTATAATGAGCAGTGAGGACACCTACCACGGCTGTGGTTTCCTACACACAGGAGGAAAGCAATGAGAAGGCTGGGGAGCTCACAATTGTCGAGCACCTCCTCTATTTCATTCCTATTACTCAAGTTAAGTTATTTAAAACTCCTACAAACCCTGAGAGGTTCTACCCACCTTCCACTTGACAGAAGTGAGTCTCAAAGAGATTAAGTAACTTGCCTAAGGATACAGAACCTTAAAGTGGCTGAGACAGACAGCATTCTGAAGCCTTCAAAGAAAATTAAGAAATTTATACAAAGAAGGCAAAAGATTCCACCAAGAAACTTAGACATTAGACAAAAATAAAACAAAATTAATAACAATAAAACATACTGGGTTCTTTCCACCCAAGTGCAGGAAATGAGCTGGAAAAGAAACCCAGTTTATTCTTGACCTTCTATTTTTAAGAAAGTCAGCAGAATTCCTGACTCATATTCTGAAAGACAAAGGAAATGTTTTTTGGGTTTTTTGTTTTTGTTTTCGTTTTTGTTTTGTTTTGTTTTGTTTTTGAGATGGAGTCTCACTCTGTCACCCAGGCTGTAGTGCAGTGGCACAATCTCGGCTCACTGCAACCTGGAAGCAATTTTCCTGCCTCAGCCTCCTGAGTAGCTGGGATTACAGGTGCCCGCCACCACGTCTGTCTTATTTTTTATTTTTAATAGAGACAGGATTTCACCATGTTGGCCAGGCTGGTCTTGAATGCCTGACCTCAAGTGATCCACCTGCCTCAGCCTCTCAAAGTGCTGGGATTACAAGCATGAACCACCATGCCCAACCTGTTTTTAAAATTTGTTTTTAAAATTTAAATTTATGATATTTTGAAAATTGAAACAACACAGTATGAATCTCAAGATTTCATGTAGTTAGACTGAGCTGATGTAGAAAGTGGAGAATGACAAGGAGCTGTTGTGTTCTGGGACCTGGCAAAGTTGGCAGAGTGGGAGATGGAGAGGCCAGCTTCATGCTGGGAGAGAAGGCAGGGCATCTTCACAAGGCCAGGCTGAGGACACAACCTCAAAGGTCTCTCTCTCTCACACACACACACACACACACACACAGAGAGAGAGAGAGAGAGAGAGAGACAGGCTTTATCTGTTTGTTGTTTCGGTTTTTCTAAGGAAGGCATTACAGCATACTGCTTAACATCACTTGCCTGAGCTTAAATCCCTTGTTGTGTCCAACAGGCTGCATGATCTTTAGCAACTTATATCATTTCTCCAACCACCAGTTTCCTCATCTATAAGATCTGGGTAACAACAGTGCCTGCTTCACAGGGTGATGTGAGAGTTAAATGCAATGATGAATGCAGGGCGTTTATCATAGTGCGGAATACTGGAAACGCTCAAGAGTCAGCTACTGTACTAAAAACAGTAGTACTGCATAAAAATGGTATTATAATTCAGTAGGTTTTCAAATCTTACTTGATAAAAAATATTTCACTGATTATAAAAGTCACCAAAAAAAGGTTGAAGATTGCTTTTCTAGAATGGAAAAATTGAATACTCCCAATTCTTATATTGGAACACTTGAACCACAAAAACAGCAGGTGCTAATCTCAGTTCTGCTTAAAGGAGGATGAGCTGAAACATGGCCAGCTTTTCCCATGCCTAAGGGGCCCTGTGCCTGCCTGTACACACTGGAACCCACCCCAGCAATGTCCCACTTAACCTAGCAGAGCCACACATTCCCCTCAAATGTCACAGGTGAGCCATTGCCCAAAAAGCAGGAAAAAAAAAGAAAGTAAAACTGGGTATTTATGAACTGGATATCATAATAATCCTTAGAAATATCTAAAATTATCTTTCAAAAAAAGTCCTTTTATCAACAACTCCCTAAAAATTGAGCCCAGAGACTTGCTTATATAGCATCCTTAAGCATTCTCAGGAAGTTGTAACTCAATGCAGAGATCTCATCTGCTATGACTAGAATTATTGATTAACCCATACTTATTTAGCTCTTAAGCAAATTAAAAGACCACTGGTCTTCAATGAAAAGCAATGTCTATTTATGTCTAGAATGTTTCAATGGAACTGTGGATTAACCAAGAAGTATCAAACGTTGTGTACATGTATGTGTGTGCATGCACTTGTGCCCAACAAGGGAAGTGAGCCCAAAAACCTCCACTCAAAGGCTTCAGTCTATTTATAGCCAGCTGGTCACATCCTGACAGGCAGATTCAGAGACAGGAGCATCATCAAAGGGCAAAGAGCACAGGCCTCCAGCATTTAAATAGGTCCCCCAAAGCTCTCCTCAGCAGTGTCATAAAGCAGAAGGTTCTAGACCCTGAACTTCACTTTCCATCTCCCGCTGTTGGTCAGGGAGATAAAGAATGAAACTAAGCAAGCGTAAGGGGTGATTCTGCCCAAGTCAGGAGCAGAGTAAAGACAAGCAGGGAAACAGTGAGAAATAACAGTGAGGTGGGGGCAAGGATGCTTTTAAGGGTCTTTATTTGCTTTTTGACAGGACAGCTAGGAGTTCGCAGAGTACTGGGCACACCTGCAGTCAAATGTAAGTATCAAGTACTCCAAAGTCAAACAGATGATTTGGAAATTGTTTCTAATAGCCTGGATAAGTGAGAGTCGATTAAACATTGATGCTAAATTATGAAGCGCCTGGCAGTCTTTCACTTTTTTAAAGTGAGTATCTTTGAGCAAGAGCCATATGGGTGCTGCAATAATGAGGTTTATAAATAGGCTTAATATTCTAACAAGCTGGCTTTTAAAAACCAAAACTTGTGCTCTGTTTCTAAGTTGACAGAAAGATACCTCCCAGTTGGGCATAAGATTTCCTGGTATGGGAAGCTGAATATGCAACAACTGCATACACACAGTGCGAATTCCAGCTCTGCCTTCAGTGTTCTCCAGGGTTTCTGAGTAACAATGACTCACTCTTCTCCAAGTCCTATCCTGTCTCCATTCTTTTCTCCAGAGACCACTACCACTGCCGACCCACAGACCCCATTGGAAAGTTCAGCTATCAGCCCTCAGAGTTCCCTCAAGGGACAGGAGCTTGAAAGACAGGCTCAGAGAAAAACAAAATGCATAGCAAGGCTCATATAGTTAACTACAGGTTCTCAGAGTACAGATCACATGTGTTTCACTCATGGGAAAGTGGACTGAGATAAAATGCTACAAATAACCATGAAATGAGTGAGGATCTGAACGATCATCTGATCCTCTGGTTTTGTTTTTCATTGGCATGCAGGGTACTGACTGAAGAGAACTGGATATCTCTAGAAACTTCTAATGGATCTCTTACATCATTTGTATGAATTAATCTACATGCTGCTGACAAGGGAAGGTTTTTGTACATTTCTTCTCATTCCTATCAGTGATTTCATTTGCATGATGCATGCATTAAAACCTAGGTTTGCAAAGCTATCCATTGCTTCCTGGCCTTTCCCATATTTTGAACAAGTAAATGCTAATTAGAAAAGATATATATATATATAAACTGGTGGTCTCCTGGCACCTTCCACAAGAATATTTAGGGGTGAGAAAGGAGATAATAGAGTTAGAGAATCTCCTCTCTTACTAGCTCAAATAATTAACTGATGAGCTATAAAATGAAATTTTATGTGCACAGTGATTTTATTTTCCTGCTTGGCCAAAGGTCCAAAGCAACATACACAAAAAATAAAAAGATTATAAAATGAAAAAAAAAAAAAACCAACATTTTACCTGGAACAGCCCAATCACTATGAAAGAAAAACAACTAATAAAAACAAAAATTCTAGGGAATTTATTTGCTAGGTTTCTAGTAGAGAAAATTGTTCTATGGACTCATACTCTATCACTGAGTTCTCTTAGAAAAGGAAGATCACATTCAGAGATAGCCAGCTCCCAAAGATAGAGAACTCCAGTATGGTTCAGCCAACAGTGATGAGATCAAATTCACATGAAGGCAGCCTTTGACAGTGGGGTTTGGGGGTGGGGATGGTGACTCTAAAGAATGAGAGAATGCAAATCTGAAGCAGAGCTGTAAATAAGACAGTCAATTTTTAACTCATTCCTGCGAGCAAGTGCATTTCTATCTGCTGCTGACCAGGTAGTGGAAAGTGGAGAAACCTAGGAGACTGTAACATACTCCAAACTAAACAGCCCCACAGGAAGCCCTATTTGGGGCTACACCAACTCATTAGGCAGATCCAGGCTGCCTCAGGGCTCCTGTCCTCCCAAAGCAAGCCCCTCTCTTCACTGTTCTCCCTCTACATCCCCTCACTGCCTGCAGACAGCTGGCCAAACACAGAAATCAAATCTCCTGTTCATCCCTGCTTCTCTCCTGAGCCTGGGTTAAAAATTCCAGCACTTGGATTCCAAGCTTCTATTTAAGAAGCCCCAAATGGGACCCCTCCTCAAAGAAAGCTGAAATCTTCTTTTGGAATGCAAGATTTTTTGAGCAAACCAAACATAATTTCCTTCCCTTCTAGCTAAAAATCTATTGCTTAAAGCTGGGCAATGAGCTAATCGGTGGCATCAATGAAAAAACAGGGAAAGGTTTTTAGAGAAAATAGAAAGTAAATGTCATGTTTGTGAAAGCCCAAGTAGTACATTTTTTGCATAACTGATTTAGTCATCTATTCACGTATTTACAACCACTTGCTGTGTTATAAGTACTGCAAAACTGTGTGGGTGGGAATGGAAGCGATTTTTGTGACCTTCTTCCTGGGAGCCCGTCTCCTACTTAAATAAACATCAGTGAGAAAAGCTAAAAGCAAAAATATCTCTTAATATCTGTGACGGCACTGTCAAAGTAGACATAAATCCAAAGGATTAAGACAAAAATCTCACTCTTCACAGATATATCCCTGTAATTAGGGGAGGAGTAGGGTTTTAATTGAATTATCCACAGAGCTGTTTCAATTCTCTACTTTGTTTTTCCCCTCGTAGATTTAGCCAGAACAAAAACTGTAATCTTCTGCTGAGTTTAACTTCAATGTCAGTCTAATTTTTCTAAGCCTTGCCTAACCACTCCTGCAGTGTTCCTTCCATCTCCCTGCTCTGTGCCCTTCCTCTCAACTCTTTTCAAAACCGACTCCTGGCAGAAAGCAGCTGCTGGTCATTTACAATTCCAGGTGAATCTGAGTCAGTGCCATGGCTCCTTGGGAGCATGAGTCCTTCCCATTTCCTCTAAAATCCTATCTTGTAGTGGCATCATCTGTGTAAGCCTCTCTGAACATACGCTCTGTAAATCTCAACAATTTAAATATGGCAAAATAAACCCAC
This sequence comes from Plecturocebus donacophilus, assembly GCA_004027715.1. Lineage (NCBI taxonomy): Eukaryota > Metazoa > Chordata > Mammalia > Primates > Pitheciidae > Plecturocebus > Plecturocebus donacophilus. The sequence goes on along the minus strand of PVKP010032895.1, from coordinate 9,921 downwards.
TGTCCAAAATACAGGGGAAAAAAATGCCAACTATCAGCTGCATTTCTTGGGACCATTTTGAGTTCTTCTGTCAACTGAAATTAGATGAGCATTGGAAGCAAATTTTCCTTAGCTATAGTAGTTACCTTCACTGAAACTATGCCAACTCTCCCGGAAACTGGTGGTTTGAACGATTCTTTTTTTTTTAAACAATGACTAATTTCAGTCAGTGATTTTACAGTCAGAATAGCAGTTCTAAAACAACATTTATGAGGCTTGATTTATGATAACTAACCCTTCTATTTCACTAACAATCTAGACAAGACCTTATTTATGAAAGTGTTTGTAATTCCTCACAGTTAGCAGACAGGGTTTCCAGTGACACCCACATGGAATGGTATAGTAAATGCAATATACTTTTATGGGTCATCCTTAGGCAAAAGTCAGAGAGACAGACAAAAAAAAGTGGCAGGACATTAGTCTGAATCTGAATTACTCCTAAAACGTATCTGGAAGGAGCTTTCAAAGATTAATCTTTCACTACCATATTTACTAGATGTATCTCTAGAGTGTAGGAAAAGTCTTAGTTCTTTAATCATTTTCTTTGTTTGGAATCTGGAGAAAAAACAGTTTATTTGCCTTTGGACTTTCAGACAAAATTCCCCATCCACTCTCCTATTGATTGTCTAAATGACTGTTCTTCTGGTGGCCTTAAGGGAAAAGAAAGCTGTATTTTGGCAAAATATTGAATATTGGGTCCTTGCAATGGGCCCTTGGATTTGGGCAGAAATAGAGTGAAGGCTTTAAAGAGCAGAGGAAGGGCACAAATGGGCAGAGGTGGTGCAGTGAGTGAGAGCATTGTGGCCAGAACAGTGGACTGTTTCAGGAGACAAGATCCAGCCATGTCCATGGAGGGCACCTCTGGAGCCGACACAGGAAGGCAAGCCCACTCAATGGAGCCTAAACTGCAGAAAGGCTTCCTGCCAGAGCCAGAGAGCCTCCACACAGCCAAGCTTCACTTGGTCCTTCTGCAGTGGGCTGGGTCCCAGGCTTCAGGTCTCAGCCCCATGGCATGTGCCTTCCTCCTCCCAGAAGGTCCGTGATGAGGGCTCCTCCCACTTGGTCCCCTACATCATGGCCTCTTTCTGCCCTTGGAATACTAGGAATGGCCATACTGGTTTCTGTCTCTGTTCCAAACCTATGTTGTGATGGGCATGATACCAAGTAGTCAATATAAGTTTCAAGTAAAGTTATGATTACTAGCTGGCCTAAGTAAATGTCAATATTTTGAACAAGTAAATGCCAATGAGAAAATATACATAAATTTTTGGTCTTCTGAAACCTTCCATCAGACTATTTAGGGGTCACAATAAACTGTATTCTCTACTTATAACATTTATAGAAATATTAATTTAGCATCATTCAGATATACACAGAATTTTTTGGCTTGCTTTGCTGGGCTGTATATTATATCTCCAGACCTTCTGTTTACTCTCCAGACTCACTTATCCAACTGCTCTTGTCTTCCCCATATCTTCCCTCATAGTTAGTATGTCCCACACTGAGCTCATGATCTCTAACCCCAATTCATTCTGTTCCCACCCACAACAAAACCTGCAAACATGTTCCTGCCTCAGTGATCCTAATCTAAGAAAATAACACCTGGGGATTCAAGCTAAAAACCTGCGAGTTGACCTTGATTCCACTTTCTTCCTCACCCCCAATATCCAAGTCCTGTTGGGTCCACCTCCTAAAAGTTCTCACATCCATGCCTACTGATAATGGCTTCCGCTTGCTGAAGTCCCCTGGTGGATGAAATTGGACTTGGCTCCTCTCCAGCTGTGCCTGGCGCCTTCACCTCCTTCCAGTCTGTGCTGCAGCCACTTGGCCTTCTTTCATTTTCTCAGAGGGGCCATGCTCTTTCTTGTCTTTAGATCTTTGCAGGTTTGAACATCCCAGGCCTTGGATGCCTAAAATATGCTTCCCTAACTCTACTTAACTAATACTTACATAATCTTCATGTCTCTCTTCTTCAGAGAGGCCTTCTCTGAATCCTGGACCAAGTCTGAGTCTTCTCTTCCATGTTTTCACAGCTCCCTATAGGGGACCTCTTGCAGCACTCATCACAGCAGATAGTAATTTGTGGAAATATTGTTTGATATATGCCTCTACTGTAGGCTGAACATTCCCCGAGGGAGGGAGCCTTTGTCTTGTTTCCCAGTAATTCCCTGGTGCCTAGCACAGCATCAGGCACATAGTAAGTGCTTGAGAAATATCTGGTAAGTGAATTAATGACTGAATTTTCTGCATACGGATATGTGTGTATTCCTTCAACTATATAAATAAAACTCATTACCTAAAATTATCAAGTTTTATATCTTCTGGATTGAATTATTACTTTTTTTTACAATCTCACAAGCTAGGAACTTCTAGCTTTGTCTTACACTCATTAAGACTCACTTATTTTGTTTAATAACAGCTGTCAAGAGGACTTTGTATAAAGAGTACAGTAAAAGCCTGAAAAATACCAATATTTTACATGAATTCAGTATACCTCCTCCAGAAATAGACTGCTGCATTTGTTGTAGAATTCATTTTTATTGCTAGTGGGAAACTGCAATGATGGTCATTCTCAAAGCTGCCACAGTCTATTTTAATATGCCTTATATATGTTAAGTTGGTGAAAAAGTAATTACCTTTGCATCAACCTAATGACAATTATTTCTTTTAGTTGTTTCTCAAAAAGCCAGGAGGTCGGTGCTATAAACACTTTCCTTCCATGTGGGGAAATGGAAACCAAGGAAAGTAGACTTCCATGAGCCAAAGAAAATTAAAGACCGAAAACTAGAGACAGCAATGCGGAAAGCTCTCTGCTTAGGATTGCTTCCCAACTGATGGAGGCAGGCTGTAAAGCTCAGTCACAATATTAAGCACTTAGCTGCTAAATATTGAGTTGTAATTAACTAACACACTAGCATAACCAAATTACAATAAGCAATGATGGTGTACCAGTAAACTGCATAGGTATTCAAGTAAAGAAAATTTCACCGTAAATCTGAGAATCTACTTACCCCTTTTGATATTCACCTCCTTTTTCCCTTGTAATATACATTAAGAGTGTATTTCAGAGAGATTTACCTTGATCTTTATTAAGAAAATAAAGACTCAAAAACAATCCTTCAAACACAATGTCTTCCTTCTCTGAATCCTCACATGTAGTGTCCATATCACCCAGTGAGCAATTATTACTCTCCCTTTTGTTGTTGATTTTTAACCTTTTAACATATATAAGAACTATCTTGTTTCCCTCAATATATTCTAAGTTTCCTGATGGTAAGGATTTTCTTCTGATATTTTCTTATCCCTTCTGAAGCTCCCAGCACCTAGTACATAATGGAAACCCAATAAAGATATGCTGAACCATCTGGCAATTCTAATCGAGTGGGAGTAGAACCAATTAATACACTAAATATGTAATCTGGGGAAACAAACATTTTTTTAAAGTATTCTTCTGGAATTGCTTTTCTGGTAAGATTCAGGTCAATGCTATCTTCCCTGGGTCATCTCCTTGCAAGGCTTTAAGTAAAAACCAAGATTGTCAGACCCACCACTCCAGACCAGAAGTCTCTCCATGGCTCTATATTGCCATCACCAGTGGCTACTTGGACATTCCAGAGGCTACCAGTTTAACATGTCTACACCCAAGTGTATTATTCTGCTTTATCCAAGCCTGCTCTTATCTCCACAGGCCCTAACAAGGCAAATAACACCAAATTCACTGAGACATCTAAGCTGAAAGAAACTCAGGAGACAACTGCTCCTCTTTCTCTGTTCTAAATCTGTGTTCTGTCAATTCTCATTCAGACATACCCCCTGTTCTTTCATCTTCAGAAGCACCACCCCAAATCAGGCATCTTCCCCAACTGGTCTCCAGGCCTCGAGTCTCATCTCCAATCTGTCCTCCACCCTTTTTCCAGAATTACAATCCTAAAATTCAAATCTAATTTTGTTACTCTCCAGCTTAACATCTTTTAACAATTCCTTATAACTGAAAGGATAAAATGCAAACTCCTAAAAATAATATGTATCATAAAAATATATAATTTCTCTAGAAGATATGAAAGAACCCCTAGAACACAGCACCTTTTTGTTGTATAGTAAAACGTGTTCAGTTACTCACCTCTTCAAACTATGAGCCTATATAATTTCAAGGAAAACAAAATGTAAAATTTGTAAATGTCATATATCACTACCTGGCCCCTGCCTTCCTTTCCAACATTATCTCTCATACCTCCTTGATATGCCAAGGCCCCCCACGCCTCTTTATATTAATATTACTTTAGTGTGTACCATTGCACACACTGTTCTATCCATTCATAAGCTTCTATTTGTCCCTCAGTATTGTACTAGATGAGCTGCAAGAGGGTGCCACCTTTTAAGGAAAGTAAGGCTCTTGGGAATTGATTTGTAGAAGGTAATCCTATTACCTAGACCAATTCAGGGGCCAACTACTTCTGAGGGGACAGGAGGCTATCTCCCCAATAGCTCCATGTTGCATGACAGCAAATAGATCCAACCACACTCTCTCCTTGGGTGATTATCGTGAGTGGTGAACATAGAGGAGGTTCACTAGAACTCAAGCCATATCTCAGTTATGTGAAAACAGCTTTGCCAGTAGTCCATAAGAACAGCTCAGAAATCTTGACTAGTTTATTCTGGGCTGCCTGGAGGACACCTTGTTTTTCTCTTATCTTTGCAAAAGGTTTCTTTGCATTTTTGCAAAAGGCTGACATCAATGAAAAGAATCTAAGCAAGTTTCTTCCTTACGACTCTAATGTCTCTGCCTAGAATAAATACACAACTCACTGTAGTTGGTACACGTCCTCTGACCCTCCCAGGTAGAGGCAGCTTTCCCTGCATCCCCCTGTAACTATATTCATCACCTCCAGGTACTCATGTCAGTCTCTGCCACTAGCCTTCAAATTGCTTTAAGTCAGGTATGTATCTTACCTACTTTTGCAAACCCAGGGTTTAGCAAACTGACTGGCACCTACTAGACACTAGTAAATGTTAATTGAGTGATCCAGTGTTGCCTGAACACTAATTATACTATTTTAAAATTCAGTTGACTAGAAAAAAAAAACACACACACACAGAGGACTTAAATAAGAAATTTAAAACCAAACGTCCAGGCTTTGCTGCCTATGGCTTTTCTCCTCATTTTTGCCATGTAGATTGGAAGAGTCACTTAACTTCTCTGTTCATCAGTAGGGTATTTGTTAAGACTGTTTCAGAGAAACCAAATTCAAAACATCCTAAGCAAAAACAGAGTCTAACTAAGCTCATGTAGCTGGGATAGCTGACAGAACTGGAGACACATCTACAGGAACTGGGAGCTGACCCAGGGATCCCCACTCCATCTTTTCTGCTTCCTTTTGAATATGGGCCTCACTGCCTCCTATCATGAAAAGGTCTTCTCTACTAGTGGATTGATCCAATAGCAGCCCCATGAAAGTCCAGAAGAAAAGAAAAGCCTCCCTTTCCCACAGCCAATATAGAAGTGTCAGTGAGGGACTCTAATGCTTCTGTTTGGGATCCATGCTCTATGAGAGACCGACTTTTATTGCTGGAAGGTGAATTCAGTGAATGGCCAGTCCTGTACTATGCTGGGGTACAAGCTGGAGTGAGTAGAGTCTGCTAGCATAGTAAGGCTGGTAGGAAGCTTGCTGCATAGACAAAAACAATGATTGTCACAGTCTATTAACTTAATAGTCATTCTCTTGCCTTTACATTAATAATATTACTTTGGGTTATGCAGAAAAAAGCATCATCATCTTTGTGGAGTGTTATATAAGCATAAAATTTATTATACTGACTACCTCATAGTTGGGCAAAATAAATATGTGAGAGATTAGATAATTATAATTGTAACAACAAATGCCAAGGAATAAGTAAAATCTGCTCTCTTGTTCTCAATTTTTCAAAAATGCAGCATAGAAACACCTTTCTGTCATCATCTAGCAGGCTGGCATAGAAAAACTTTTGGTCAGGACCCAAGGTACAGTCATGACCCAATTGATCAAATCCAAGAAGACCTATGAGGCTTCATCAGGGGTATAAAGAACACCCATAACCCTATTTCCCTGACTGGAAGATTCTGTAACAAAAAAGCAATTGGGAGGGGCTCCAAAATTCTACCCAGTCCTACAGAGAAAAGAGGTATGACAACAACTCCTCAGGGACAACTGAGGTTTATGAAAAAGGGAAAATGAGGCCCCTCTCAGAAGAGTAAGAGGACAGCATCCCTCTGACAGTTTCAATTAAGAAAGCTCAGATGTGCAGTATGTGTTCTCTTCTCACTTAGAGAAATGAGAGCACATGCATAAGAAGCATCAGGACCACAGATGAAGGCTGAGGACCAGCATCCTCCCTGGAGTCACAGCCAGCCTCTGGGCATTAGTGTGCAGCACCTTGCTCAAGGGGCATGGGCGCCATCATCATAACAGACACTTGGGCTTGCAGGTGTCAATAATCCCAGCTAAGACAGAGACTGTTTAAAACTCCCATTTCCAATATTTGATGCACTGTTAGTATATTGATGATGCCACAATGCTAGGTTAAGAGTTCTTCCTAATTCTTTCTTAGAGAAATATGTGAAGCAGTTCTATGTATCAAATATGTACTGAAAATTTATCACATACTGGGTGGTAGCGTAGGCACTGGGGATCAAAAGCAAGTGACCAAAGCAAAACAAAAACCCTGTCTTTATGGGGCTTATATTCTAGCTAGGGGAGACAGACAACAAACCTAAAAATAAACAAACTATACAGCGCTTGGATGGTGGGAAGTGCTAGAGAAAAAGGAGGCATGGCAGGGAATGGGTAGAGATTGGAATATATAGGGGACACTTCTCTGCAGTGTCCTGGGCTGTTGATTCTTTGCAGGTGATAACCACAGAAATCCTCTTGCTCTGGTAAAGTCCACCCTCACCAGTGTGAAAGGGGGGCTATAAAGAAGGGAAGGAGAGAGCCTCCGTGATCACAAGAGTGCAATTCAGCCCTGGGCCACAACTCTGCCACATCTTGCCCAGTTCCCACCTCAGTTTAGATTTCTGTGCTCCAACCTGGGTAATGATGTTAATAAAACCTGCATCCCAGCTAATTCATGGCACATTGCATTGACAGGTCTCATGGCTGTAAGCTGACCTAAATATATATTTAGCTTCATTTTGAATATTAAAAAGCTCACATTTGGGTTTTATGCTTTCATTATCACCTATTGATTGAGCAACTACTATGTGCTAAATGCTGTTCGAGGTATTGCAGTAAGTATCTGTCCTCATGGAACTTACATTCTAATGGAGGAGATGAAAAATTCAACAATATGTTAAATAGGGGAGATACTGACAAGAAGGAGATGAGATACCATTGAATAATCCAGGCATGAGATGATCACATCCTGAACTGAGATGTCTCTCAGACAAGTTGAACTGAATTCCTGACCATCTGTGGTCACTTATAGAGCCCTTTCTATAAAGGTGTCATGGTAATAAATTGATATGAAAATCCAATTATGGTTTGAGCCTTTCTAAAATGTTGAAAGAGCAGCTTCCTTTCTCTTACTGACAATCTGTTGTGTGGACAAATATGCACACACCCTTCCATCTCCTAAGAGTTTCTATTTTGTGGACTGCAAAAGTGTTATTCCAAGTTGTATAAAAGAGTGTGTGCTTTGGTTTCCAGAGTCCTAGGCTATTTATTCTAGCACTGCTGTTACATTAAAAAAAAAAAAGTGGTAAGGATCACTGGTAAAAATATGCATGATAATAACAAATAATAGCATCTTCTTTTCAAATTAGAAAGTGAAGCAGAAGATCTTATGAGATTGCTGTTGGGCAGTACATTTGCCTGGGAAGGATAGGTAGAGGGATCCAAAAACACATTTGGGGAAGAAACACCCCACACTTTTTGTGTTCAAAGGCACCAGGTTCTGAGTAGATACAAGAGTCTAGAAAATGAAAATGTGGCTATATTACACTGCAACACCTTGGGGAGAGAAGCCTAGCAGATTTGAAACTGAGAAAACTACAAGACAGAGTGTTGTAAGTGCTAATGCTTTACCACACAAGTTCCCGCCTCAGCATTGCTGATTTGACCAAACACTTGTCTCTAGCCCAAGTGTCTCCATGGAGTCGGTTTAAATTGAAAAAAGCAGCCCAAGAGAAGAAGTTCCTGGGTATGTAGATATGAAGCTCTCTAGTCAGCATGGCAAGGAAACCAGCTCAGCAACACTTTCACATTATACACTTCGGGCCCAGACTTTGTGGACACAACAAACTTTCTGTGTGCAGCGCAGTACAACCGGACGTAATGTTCACTCCATATAATATGAGATGACTGTAAACACCACTCCAAGAGCTGCTGCGTTGCGGCCATCTAAACTGTCAGGAAAGCCTGCCAGCCAGAGACAAGGTTTCCAAATAAGTTTACAGCCTCCACTAGCGGTGGCTAGACAAGTCAAAAATCAAATTATTTGGCATTGTTTCCCATTGAAATCAATAGCAATGAAGCTCACTTTGACTACATATGGAACAGTTTTTATAAATTGCACTTTTCAATAAGGACCCCTTAAAGAAATACATACCACCTCAATGCTTCTCCTTAGAAACTTTGAATATGAAGCTAACTTCGATCAACACATTTTTTATTTTTCTTTTGTTTGTGTGTGTGCTTTCCAAAACAGTAACAAGCAGCAAAACAAACAAGCTGGCAGGGAGCTGGTTTTCCCAACGGTGCCCTTGTTAGAAACAGAATGTCTAGAGAATATTGTTGGAGAAAAACCGTATTTTTAAACCGTACTAGATATCTGATGCCAAATGTCTGATGAAAGTAGTATCTGGTCGTCATGGAAGGTGTCTTTGGGACCTGCCCTGTGACTGAGGAGAGAGCTGTGAATGTACAGCTATCCCTCCAGGTCCTGACTGGAGTGACCAGCAGTTCATTGATGAAATCTTTTTATAGAAAATACCAGGTATTTTCAGGTCACCTCTCCTCAATACCCAAAACCAGACAGAACCCAATGAAGTGAATGAAATTCAGAGATCTCCATCCATCAGGGCAACTAGAATTCTGGCCACTCTATTTTGCTGTTCAAATATTGAAAGGAAACTCCAGTATCATTTCTGCCCCCCACTTTTTCCACAAAAACCTTTCCTTCTGGTAAGTATTTATCCACCAAAAACAACTGTAGGAAATATCAGTTCAATTGGGCTAAGGAGAGGGAAAAGAGAATTTAGCAGCCAGAATGCATGTTGAATTTTAAGAGTTGGTAAGTTCTTGGAACACCTGACCAAGTGTTTGCAAGCAGTTTGCAGAGAAAAGCTCTTCCTCCGAAAAAAAGTCCCTGTCTGGGTCCCAAACTTTTCTCCCCCGGGCAAAAAGGATTAGAAACACTTCATTGAGTTTTGGGTCACCATAACTACTCATCAAAGGACGTCTCTCCTTCTCCCCCAAAAAAGCATGACTTGGAACAGCAAGGCATTCTGAGACAGAAAGACAACCCTCTCTGTGGTTGGAAGGAAAGTAGCAGTGACTGTAATTAACAGAGCAGCAGTTGTGGAACTTCCAGGGTTGTATTTAAAGGGCCATGCAGGAATGGGGTGAGCAGTCGTGACTGCGGCTGTGTAGTAAAATAAGGATGGGAGCGGGAAATGGGGCAGGAGCAGTAAATAGATGTACTTACAGCCCGCGGAGCCGAAGCCAGATTTTCTCGATCTGTTCCGGTTGCAGGTATTTCAGAGAGTTACTCTCAAATTCTTCAATCTCCTTGGTTGGGGACTCCATAGCTGCAGGTGACCACTGGCGGTGAAGCTGAGAGAGTTTGGGCTGTCCCCTCCCCGTCTCCTCGCCCAGCCCGCGACGCCCAGCCGAGAGCGGCGCGCTT